>BQNB010064030.1:11867-32801 GCA_026074375.1 Tanacetum coccineum | reverse complement strand
GTTCTGGCTGTTGTTGTGGGTTTTAGCGCCTTTTGCTAAGTGAGACATGTGTCCTTTTCAAACACATGCTTCAATCTCTTTTTGGAGGTCTATGCAATCGTTGGTTTCATGACCGTGATCCTCATGGAACTCACAGTATTTGGTCCGATCCCTTTTACCAACGGGGGTGAACATCCTCGGTGGGGGTCGCAGTAGGGATTTTCCTTCTGAGGTGGACAATATTTCGACGAGGGATTTTATTAATGCGGTGAAGGCTTCGCACGGAAATCTTGACTTTCAGTATGTCGATTGGCTGACCTGGAAACATGCTTGTCTTTATTCCTTCGTAGGAGATCTTTATATGTCATGTGCTGCTTTGTCTCCCGACGTGGTTCCTAGAGACGGTTTTTGTTGTTCACTTCTTCAGCTCGTATGAAGTTGTTGGTTTGTGTGAACAAGTCCTCCAGCGATGTTGGTAGTTTTGCGATCAAGTCTTTTAACAGGCGTCCTGGGAGCAAACCACTAATGAAAGCCCCCGATACCATGATATCAGATCGATAAGCCATGTGCAAGGTTTCTTTAATGAATCGGGCCATGTAATCCTTTAGCGATTTGTCGGGCCGTTGTCGTATGCCAAGGATCTCAGCTTTGTCGCTCAACTAGTGGAAGCCATCAATGCTTCTGGGTGTGAGGTTGTCGTACCAGAATCGCGCCGCTCCGCATAGCGTGATATAAAAGAATCTACACCATGCTGGTTCTGGGAGCTTGTGCACGTCCATCATTCCCATAAAGACTGTCAAGTGGTCGTCTGGATCTGTTGTGCCATCATACGTGCATAGACTAGTGGGGACCTTGATGCCATCCGGAATGTCATAGTCTCTGATTCGAGTGGTGAATGGGAAGGCAACCAAATCTTGTACGTCTCTATCTGTAACATTCTGTATTTTCAGGTCATTTACGACGCTATTTAATTCACTATTTATTTCAGTCTCGTACGCGTTTACTTTTAATTCTTATTATATAGTTAAATCGCGTAAGCTATAAATTATCATTTATCATAAACGGGCACCAAACAAATTAAAGTTTACGACAAGCTAGCTAGCAGTATATTATTTTTACGAAAGTAATAATTAATTTATTATATTTTATTTTTATTGGTTACGTAAATTGGTTATGTTTCGCAATTAAATACATTTAGGCATACCGGGAGCACCGATACTCAACTACACCTCAAATATCATCAAGATAATATCATCAAGATATTTGTTCATAAATATCAAGACTTCATTTTGGTCTCTTTTCCTCCATAAAACACGCCCCTTGTTCTAGGGATCTCAATAGTATTCTTGACTTGTATTATCTTTTTGCATATATAAGGAAGATAAACACTAGTATTTCATTTATTCACTTTCATTCTTTAGTAAACTTCACACATACTCTCTTCCTTTCTCTCTACATCCCACGGCAGCAAACAACAAGAAACAACACATAAACTTTTCAATTATCAACCATACAAGCAATCATGGGTGTTAGCTAAGTACTTTGGAAACTTGGGTTATTGTTTTAGCAAAGGATTAAGCAAGTTATTGGAAGATTAGGGCTTTGATTTGGATTAGGGTTTTATAATATTGGAAGCTTGGGTTAAAAATCTAAACAAGGGTTTAGATTATATTTCTCGTCATCATACATCTTATTAAGGTTACCTAAAACCCTTTATGTCTCTACATTTATGATTTTTGTGTATATATAAGTTCTATATAACTCATCACCATTAGGATACTTTTAAACATGAAAGATGAACTTATACTTGTGATCATGGTTTTATGGACTTTTTCATATGTTTTATAGTTGTTAATATCATGTTATGATGAAAACATAAGTATTGTACCATGTGGGTTAAGTGTAAAAAGTACGTGTATAAACTAGTAATTAAAGTTACTTAAGGAAGTTTATGGTTAAAGAGCATTGTTAAGGACTTGTTAATTTGGACATTTGGACAAACTATGGACTAATGGACATAATAATATGTAAGACATATGGTATAATGGCTTGTGGAAGACTTGTGATTAATTATTAAGTTGAAAAGTAAATAAAAAACAAAGTTATATAAATAAATACATATTTATTAATAAGGGACTGTTTTGGTTCGATTTCCAAACAGTGGGTTTGATATTTTTATAAAATAGTACGTCTCATGACGATTCCAAAAAGGTAAGAAACTCGAAAAACCGATTTATAACGAAGGAGATACGACGATTACAAGTTTACGATAATTAATACTTTTATAAAAAGTTACTGTTCATCAGGGACTTTATTTTTGGAAAAACATCATAAATAAATAGAACATTTAATTACGAGAACGTGCTCGAAAGAATCGCTAAAAACGGAGCTATAACGAATAAGATACGACGTTTTCGGGTTTACGACGATTAGTTTTATAAAAATAATTTTATAAAACTCCATGAACAGTAAAAAGTACTGTTCATCAGAGAGCTCAAAATATGAAAATGTAAAATAATGATATATCTTTCAAATACGAAAACGTGGGCGCAAGAAACATGCAAATCGGGCTTAAAACGATAAAGTTATGCACTATTTTCTAACTTGTGCACTATTTCCTGAGGTGAATAGTGTTGGTTCGTTTTTAATAAAAAAATTTGCGAAACATTTTAGAATCACTTAAATAATATTTATACTTATTTTAAACTTTATAAATATTATTTTACAAAGGCGATTAAACCATTAAACGATTATACGAGGTCAAAATACATGGTATTTAATTATCAAATGCAATTTAAACATAATTTCACAAACACAATTAGATGGTGATGTAGCTATATAGGATTTTATGTGGCATTAGTTAATCAAAGTTTTTAGTACTTATACGACCTATATTAATTTAGGTTGCATTCCGTCATTTCCGTGACGCATTTTCTGTTATACTCAGATTATCATTAACTCAAGGTGAGTTCATAGCCTCATTTCTATCTACTTGTTTTACAAACTCTACGGGGTGGAATTACATGCTTGTTTTACTACGGACACAAGTGTTTTAAAACTGTATGCTATTTCGTGATCATATTATTGCCTAAGTACCCTTGCCACTAAGTCCCCTTTTATCATGAACCGTGAGTTGCTATATTAGTAAGCGCGAGTGTTGTGGATAGATCTATCGGGACTGACAATCCCCACCTTTCTTTGGGGTCACAAGTTGACTCATGGTGCATTTAACATTTGAATAATACGTTGGTTGTTTGGCATCATCCTTTTTACTGCGTGGGGCATATATTACGATTACTTATTACGTGTTAAGGTTCGGTGTCATGAGCTTAGTGCAATAATACCTGTTTTTGGACTACTGAATATGATTCATGGTCTACTATTACTTAAATCTTATGGTCCACTCTTTTATCAATAAACCTATGGATTCACTCAACCTTTGTGTTGACTTTTAGCATGTTTAATTTCAGGTCCTAAGGTATAAGCTTGGATGGGAGCCGTGACGGATATCAATGAAGATGGATTATGTGTTTATTTAAATTCGATGCAACTTTGTCTTGTAAAAACTTATGTCATCTTTTGGTATTACGAAGCTTTTGTTTAATTAAGAACATATGTGGAAATGTTTACGACTTTTAAAACTTATGGGACCTAATGTATGAACTCTGATACTTTGCTATGGCATCGAATGAAATCTTATCTTAAAACGTCCATTTAAGGTTGTTTCCTATATCTTGATTGTTGTACTTTGATGTAGCACCCCATTGTTATCATTCCGCTGCATACCAGAATTTGTGGGTGTTACATGTTTCAAGTGATTCAATCTCTTCTTTCTTATCTATCCTCTCCTCTCTATCAAGTGCAAGAGAAGAATATTCGTATTCACCAAGAAATGAATTGTTATTTAGTGATCTCTCCTCTCTTCTTCTAAGTATCAAATCTCTATAATTATCTTGTGTAATTGTGTGATTCAGATTGTGTGTAAATCCGATAGTGTAGATCTTGTGATTGTGTAGTGCTTGTAAAGTGGTAGATTGGTTCTAGCTAAGATTAGGACTCGACATTTAGCTTAGTCACAGAAATTAACGTAAGCGACATGTAAACAGTTTTCTCCACCTAAAGGGGGCTTGTTGACATAATGAAATCTCGAGTAGGATACTCGGGGAGTGGAGTAGGGCGAAGAGGAGCTTCGTAGCCGAACCACTATAAATCTTGGCGTCTTGGTTTGATTGTCCCTTTCCTTATCTCTTTATATTGTTATCATTGTTATTTAGTATTAGTTTAGATATTTACATTGTTGATTCATATTGTTGATTGGCTGAACATACAACTCGAATCTAAGTATTTTGAAAGCAAACTTTTAAAACGTAAAACGAACCGGTAAACTATTCAACCCTCCCTTCTAGTTTCCACAGATTATGTTTAAGTGTTACTCATAAGGTGGAAATTGTAAGAAAATTAATAGTAATCTTAACATAGTTTAGGGACTTAAGTGTACTTTGTAAGATAGATTAGGATTAGACTAAAACTAGGAATTATTTAGCTTGCATTCTTTATCAAAGCAACATTTTCACCTGTTTCTATGTCCACGGGTAATGTCTCTAATGCAGCATCACATCCGTACTGTACCATTAAAGCATGCATTTTTATTTTCCATAACCCGAAGTCATTCTTCCCATCAAATTTTTCGATGTCAAACCTAGTTATAGAACTAGCCATTATTCTTCCTCAACTTGTAAGCTTTATTTGGTTTTTTAATAAAGGGGTGTTTGAGGGTATACCATGTGCATATTCTTGTCGATTCTTTGTAGTCTCTCGTGTACGCAACTTGTGCTCGATACAACTCGCAATCTAGCATTCCACGATTGAACTTTGGGTTTGTTGTCCAGGTTTATCCAACAAGTGGTATCAAGAGCCATAGGTTAGTGATCACGTGAAACTTACTCCTTAAATCGTATATATATATGATATAAATAAATTCAAGGATGAGAATCCGCGAGATCAAGAAAACCGGAAAGCAGTATAGAGTGTTCCCGGGTCGTCGGATTCTTAGGTGTTGTTTTTTGTCATGTGTCTACAGGTTTGATTAGCGTTTCGCTGCGGGAGCGCCAAGTTTCACGTTTAAGGAAACTACTTTTGCACCGAACGGATAAAACATTAGGACTATTCCATAAAAACCCTTGATAACCGAGGATAATTTTTGTAATTTTTTGTTAAAAAATTTTACGGGACAGTCCCTAAGGTTATCGGTCCTTTGCAACGGACCGATAATCTCAAAGAATATTCTCGTAACTTGAAGTTATCAGTCTTTTCCTTGAAAATTTGTACGGAACCGGTTCTTGAGATTATAGGTCCGTTGCAAAGTTAGTCCTTAAGACTAACTTTGCAATAGGCCGGTAACCTCATTAATCTTTATATGTAATAAAAACTAACGATGATCAAGCCTAAATAATATGATTATAATTCGATAGAAGTTGGAGATATTATACCTGAGGGGTAGATTTTTTTTTCTTTTACCATTCGAAATATTAAGATAGTCTTGAGAACCATCTTGGTATCTGACTGAAAGTTAGATATGGTGCCTTAAATGATATGTGTTTTTCTCCGTCTATGCCAAGGATTTCTTTGCTTTTAAATGATGTAAAACAATTGTCTTTCAATTGGATCTCTAGTAGACATAAAAAGTGTTCGTTCCATTGGATCACGTGGTTAACCAATTGAGGCTTGTGGTCTTCACATGTGTTTTAACTTGCCTAATTTCGTATTAGGCTCTTTATAAATTATCCCATTGTTTATTAGCACAACGATTATACATAGTACGTGGGGAATCGGGGTTTGCAAGAGTAGTGAAAGCAAGTAATGGGGTTCTGTAAGTGTTTATGGTATGGGTGTTAGCAATTAGGTTTTAAAATTGAAAAGGCTGGACGAAAGATTACCAAATTAAAGTTAAATTATTTTCTTAAAATGGTTAAATATAGATAAGTAGTGACCAAAGACTATACCATAGTGCTTGAGGAATCCGGTGTTTGCGAGAGTAGCATAAGCAAATGTGGATCTGAGTGAGTGTTTATGGTATGGTTGTTAGCAATTAGGTTTTAAAATTGAAAAGGTTGGACCAAAGATTACCAAATTAAAGTTAAATTGTATTCTTAAAATGGTTAAAAATCGATGGGGGGGGGGGGGGGGGGGGGGGGGGGGGGGGGGGGGGGAGGTGTGCCCATAGATTATACCATAGTGCGTGGGGAATCCAGTGTTCGCAAGAGTAGCAGAAGCAAATGGGGTTCTGAGTAAGTGTTTATGGTATGGGTGTTAGCAATTAGGTTTTAAAATTGAAAAGGCTGGACGAAAGATTACCAAATTAAAGTTAAATTGTTTTCTTAAAATGGTTAAATATGGATGAGTTGTGATCAAAGATTATACCATAGTGCGTGAGGAATCCGGTGTTTGCAAGAGTAGCAAAAGCAAATGGGGCTCTGAGTGAGTGTTTATGGTATGGTTGTTAGCAATTTGGTTTTAAAATTGAAAAGCTGGAACAAAGATTATCAAATTAAAGTTAAATTGTTTTCTTAAAATGTTTAAATATAGATGAGTAGTGACCAAAGATTATACCATAGTGTGTGGGGAATCCGGTGTTTTCAAGAGTAGCAAAAGAAAATGGGGTTCTGAGTAAGTGTTTATGGTATGGGTGTTAGCAATTAGGCTTTAAAATTGAAAAGGCTCGACGAAAGATTACCAAATTAAAGTTAAATTGTTTTCTTAAAATTGTTAAATATAGATGAGTAGTGACCAAAGATTTTACCATAGTGTGTGGGGAATCCGGTGTTTGCAAGAGCATCAGAAGCAAATGGGGTTATGAGTAAGTGTTTATGGTATGGGTGTTAGCAATTAGGTTTTAAAATAAAAAAGGCTGGACGAAAGATTACCAAATTAAAGTTAAATTGTTTTCTTAAAATGGTTATATATAGATGAGTAGTGACCAAAGATTATACCATAGTGCATGGGGAATCCGGAGTTTGCAAGAGTAGCATAAGCGAATGGGGCTCTGATTGAGTGTTTATGGTATGGGTGTTAGCAAATTCGGTTTTAAAATTGAAAAGGCTGGACCAAAGATTACCAAATTAAAGTCAAATTGTTTTCTTAAAATGGTTAAATATAGATGGAGTAAGTGACCACAGATTCTACCTAGTGCTGTGAGGAAAATCCCGGTGTTTGCGAGAGTAGCATTAGCAAATGGCTCTGAGTGAGTGTTTATGGTATGGTTGTTAGCAATTAGGTTTGAAAATTAAAAAGGCTTGACCAAAGATTACCAAATTAAAGTTAAATTGTATTCTTAAAATGGTTACATATAGATGAGTAGTGACCAAAGATTATACCATAGTGCGTGGGGAATCCGGTGTTTGCAAGAGTAGCAGAAGCAAATGGGGTTCTGAGTAAGTGTTTATGGTATGGGTGTTAGCAATTAGGTTTTAAAATTGAAAAGGCTGGACGAAAGATTACCAAATTAAAGTTAAATTGTGTTTCCTTAAAATGGTTACTATAGGATGAGTAGTGACAAAGATTATACCATAGTACGTGGGGAAATCTGGTGTATGCTAAGAGTAGCATAAGCAACCTGGGGCTCTGAGTGAGTGTTTATGTATGGTTTGTTAGCAATTAAGTTTTCAATTGGCAAGGTTGGACCAAAGATTACCCAAATTAAAGTAAATTATTTTTTGAAATGGTTAAATATTGATGAGTAGTGACCAAAGATTATACCTATGCGTGGGGAATCCGTGTGTTTGCAAGGGAGTTAACCAAAAAGCAATGGGGTTTCTGACAGTGTTTATGGTAAGGGTAGTAGCAATTAGGTTTTAAAATTGAAAAGGCTGGACGAAAGATTACCAAATTAAAGTTAAATTGTTTTCTTAAAATGGTTAAATATAGATAAGTAGTGACCAAAGACTATACTATAGTGCTTGAGGAATCCGGTGTTTGCGAGAGTAGCATCGGCAAATGTGGATCTGAGTGAGTGTTTATGGTATGGTTAGTAGCAATTAGGTTTTAAAATTGAAAAGGCTTGACCAAAGATTACCAAATTAAAGTTAAATTGTATTCTTAAAATGGTTAAATATAGATGAGTATAGACCAAAGATTATACCATAGTGTGTGGGGAATCCGGTGTTTGCAAGAGTAGCAGAAGCAAATGGGGTTTAAGTAAGTGTTTATGGTATGGGTGTTAGCAATTAGGTTTAAAAATTGAAAAGGCTGGACGAAAGATTACCAAATTAAAGTTAAATTGTTTTCTTAAAATGGTTAAATATAATGAGTAGTGACCAAAGATTATACCATAGTGCGTAGGGAATCCGGTGTTTGCAAGAGTAGCATAAGCAAATGGGGCTCTAAGTGAGTGTTTATGGTATGGGTGTTAGCAATTAGGTTTTAAAATTGAAAAGGGCTAGTGGACAAAGTATTACCAAAAATAAAAAAAAAAAAAAATTTAAATTGTTTTCTTAAAATGGGTAAATATAGATGAGTAGTGACCAAAGATTATACCATAGTGCGTGGGGAATCCGGTGTTTGCAAGAGTAGCTGAAGCAAATGGGGTTCTGTAAGTGTTTATGGTATGGGTGTTAGCAATTAGGTTTTAAAATTGAAAAGGCTGGACGAAAGATTACCAAATAAAAATAAAGTAAATAATTTCTTTAAAATGGTTAAAATAGATAAGTAGTGACAAGGATCTACCATAGTGCTTGAGGCTCCGGTGTTTGCGAGAGTAGCCTAAGCAAATGTGGATCTGAGTGAGTGTTTATGGTATGGTTGTTAGCAATTAGGTTTTAAAATTGAAAAGGTTGGACCAAAGATTACCAAATTAAAGTTAAATTGTATTCTTAAAATGGTTAAATATAGATGAGTAGTGACCATAGATTATACCATAGTGCGTGGGGAATCCAGTGTTCGCAAGAGTAGCAGAAGCAAATGGGGTTCTGAGTAAGTGTTTATGGTATGGGTGTTAGCAATTAGGTTTTAAAATTGAAAAGGCTGGACGAAAGATTACCAAATTAAAGTTAAATTGTTTTCTTAAAATGGTTAAATATAATGAGTAGTGACCAAAGATTATACCATAGTCCGTAGGGAATCCGGTGTTTGCAAGAGTAGCATAAGCAAACGGGGATCTAAGTGAGTGCTTATGGAATGGGTGTTAGCAATTAGGTTTTAAAATTGAAAAGGCTGGACCAAAGATTACCAAATTAAAGTTAAATTGTTTTCTTAAAATGGGTAAATATAGATGGGTATGTGACAAAGTTAAACCATAGTGCATGGGGAATCTGGTGTTTGCAACAGTAGCATAAGCAAATGGGGCTCTGAGTGAGTGTTTATGGTATGGTTGTTAGCAATTAAGTTTTTAAATTGAAAAGGCTGGACCAAAGATTACCAAATTAAAGTTAAATTATTTTCTTAAAATGGTTAAATATAGATGAGTAGTGACCAAAGATTATACCATAGTGCGTGGGGAATCCGGTGTTTGCAAGAGTAGCAGAAGCAAATGGGGTTCTAAGTAAGTGTTTATGGTATGGGTGTTAGCAATTAGGTTTTAAAATTGAAAAGGCTGGACGAAAGATTACCAAATCTAAGTTAAATTGTTTTCTTAAAATGGTTAAATATAATGAGTAGTTACATTGCCAAGTTTTCTTATAGGAGAAAAAATAGAGATAAAGATAAATAGATTGTTACAAGTCTCATGTGTACGTATCTTTTTGACTTCTTTAGCCTGTTAAAATATATATAAGAGTTCAATTTAATTTCCTTATCTTTTTTACTTCTTTAGCCTGTTAAAATATATATACATATATATAAGAGTTCAATTTAATTTCCTTATCCAATCAACACGTTTATATCTGTTAGTAAGAGTACCTGAGCAACTTTTGTTCCCAGTTTAATGTCTCGAGCTGTTACCTCATGGCCATACCTTCTGGAGGTGCTAAGTTTTCGATAACTGCTAGTTGCAGTCACATGTTTTAGTTGTCTTTTAGAGGCCGCAACCCTTAAATACCTATACATTATATTCATCTGAGATGATAAAATTAGAACGCAAATCGCATCGATAGCTAAAACATAACAAGGAGAATTTGTAAGATTGCGACTATCAGTTTCATTGAAGAGAGAGAAATGTCAATTTTTTTGGGTATCATTACCAATTTTACAGTTAATACCTAACTACCAAACACTTTCTTAGGGTAATGATAGTCATTCCTCATTCCCATATTCAAAAAACAAAGACTATGTTTGTGTTGACACCCGGGGTAAAAGGGTTTTAACTCGAAGAATCAAACCCTTAAGGCTGTAACGTTCTTTTTTCTACTCACGAAATTCATAAAGGTGGCCGTGAATAAGCAAATCCCAACACTTAATTGAACAACATATTTCTAAGCAATCTCAAACATCTTTTCGGACCTGTTCGAATTCAAAATAATTAGAATTTGTCAACTGCTTAAATGCAATCGCAGCTTTTAGTAGTCAAAGAACACCAAAATAATCAAATTTTAGAAGGAAGCGTTTGCTATCATGACACATCCAGACGCAACCATAGTTTTTTAAAACCCAACTTTCACTATCTTGACATCCAAACGCCACCAGTTTTTTTAGCCCATACCCATAAAGAATCCAAACGCTTCTCTAGATCTCGGGTAAAAACGTATTCCATATTCCAACTTAATCAGCATATGAACTGTCGAGTAGCCAAAAACTCCAAACTGCTTATTATAAGTTTTCTAACACTCAATTTTTCACTCCCAAATAAATAACTCACAAAAACTATCCATATGCGTCTTTCAAGCTCAGTAGTAAAATTTTGTAAATACAAATTTAAATTTAAGTAGGCTTAAATAGTCATAATCGTTAAAAAGATTGCAATATTTTTCTAGAAAACACATTACGATATATTAAGATGGTATAATAAGCCGTCAAGTTACAATGATGGAAACATAATTAATTATAGATGAGTAGTGACCAAAGATTATACCATGGTGTGTGGGGAATCTGAAGTTTGCAAGAGTAGTAGAAGCAAATGGGGCTCTAAGTGAGTGTTTATGGTATGGGTGTTAGCAATTAGGTTTTAAAATTAAAAAGGCTAGACCAAAGATTACCAAATTAAAGTTAAATTGTTTTCTTAAAATGGTTAAATATAGATGAGTAGTGACCAAAGATTATACCATAGTGCGTGGAGAATCCGATGTTTGCAAGAGTAGCAGAAGCAAATGGGGCTCTGAGTGAGTGTTTATGGTATAGGTGTTAGCAATTTTGTTTTAAAATTGAAAAGGCTGGACCAAAGATTACCAAATTAAAGTTAAATTGTTTTCTTAAAATGGTTAAATATAGATGAGTATTGACCAAAGATTATACCATATTGCGTGGGAATCCGGTATTTGCAAGAGTAGCAGAAACAAATGGGGTTCTTAGTAAGTGTTTATGGTATGGGTGTTAGCAATTAGTTTTAAAATTGAAAAGGTTGGATCAAAGATTACCAAATTAAAGTTAAATTGTTTTCTTAAAATTGTTAAATATAGATGAGTAGTGACAAAAGATTATACCATAGTGCGTGGGGAATCCGGTGTTTGCAAGAGTAACAGAAACAAATGGGGTTCTTAGTAAGTGTTTATGGTATGGGTGTTAGCAATTAGGTTTTAAAATTGAAAAGGCTGGACCAAAGATTACCAAATTAAAGTTAAATTGTTTTCTTAAAATGGTTAAATATAGATGAGTAGTGACCAAAGATTATACCATAGTGCGTGAGAAATCCGGTGTTTGCAAGAGTAGCAGAAGCAAATGGGGCTCTAAGTGAGTGTTTATGGTATGGGTGTTAGCAATTAGGTTTTAAAATTGAAAAGGTTGGATCAAAGATTACCAAATTAAAGTCAAACTGTTTTCTTAAAATGGTTAAATATAGATGAGTAGTGACCAAAGATTATACCATAGTGCGTGGGGAATCCGATGTTTGCAAGAGTAGCAGAAACAAATAGGGTTCTGAGTAAGTGTTTATGGTATAGGTGTTAGCAAATAGGGCTCTGAGTGAGTGTTTATGGATGAGATACATGAGTAGTGACCAAAGATTATACCATAGTGCGTGGAGAATTCGGTGTTTGCAAAAGTAGCAGAAGCAAATGGGGCTCTGAGTGAGTGTTTATGGTATGGGTGTTAGCAATTAGGTTTTAAAATTGAAAAGGCTGGACCAAAGATTACCAAATTAAAGTCAAATTGTTTTCTTAAAGTGGTTTTTCTTTACGCGAGACCTAACGGAACGAAAGACCAAATGCGATAGATGGTTCTTGGTCTAATTTTGGTTTAGCAAAATGAAAATCAAATCGAACCGAATATCAAACTAGGCTTATTTTATAAGTAGATTGTTGCTCCATCCATCTCAACTTATACCTTACTGTTAAAAATAAATAGTTTAAGAAAAATGTAAAAATTACATCACACTACCCATAGAATTATCTTTTCATATTTTACTAGACTGGTACTCACGTATATTGGATTAATGTATAGTTTTTGATAAAATTCGAGTGCGTCGATCTGTCTATGTGTCTTACGAGGTTTTGCATCAGCGTTTCGCTGCGGAGCGCCAAGTTTCACGTTAAGGACTAACTTTGCAACGAACGAATAACCTTAAGGACTATTTCCCTAACTTGTAACCCGAAAGACAATTTTCTTAATTTTTTGTTGAAATTTTTTACGGAGACAGACCCTGAGGTTACCGGTCCTTATTCTCGTAACTTGAGGTTATCAGTCCTTTCCTTTAAAATTTGTACGGAACCGGTCCCTCAGATTATCGGTCCGTTGCAAAGTTAGTCCTTAGGACTAACTTTGCAATAGGCCGGTAACCTCATGGACTGTTTTAGTAACTTGTGGGTACTACTATGCACTAGTTTTAAAGTTTTATCCATTTTTATGGTCAAATCATAAGACTTGATGTAACATAGGGGATTATATATTGTCTTTTAATTAAATTAATCGTTATATGTAATAAAAAGTAACAATGATCAAGCCTAAATAATATGATTATAATTCGATAGAAGTTGGATCTCTAGTAGACATAAAAAGTGCTCGTTCAATTGGATCGAGTGGTTTAACAATCCGAGGCTTGTGGTCTCCACATGTGTATAACTTGCCTAATTTCTTATTAGGCTTTTAATTAATTCTCCCTTTGCTGTTAAAAAAAAAATCTGACTGAAAGTAGCCCCATAACGATCAAATTAAAGTTGGTGACAATCATGGTAAAAATGCAACTATAAGAGCATACTGCATACATTATGTGTAGAAAGAGATGAATCCATTGTGTATGAATCCAGAGTAGTGAAAACTGAAAACTAAAGAGATGAGGGAATAAAACAAGTGTATTTTGTATCTTGCAGTAATGTGATGAAAGTGAGGGCACATCAGTACATGATTCATTCAATAAATATAAGAAGTGAGAACTTTCAAAAATGACACCAGGTAGCTTAGAAGGTTTTTGGTTCGAATGCGTCGCTTTTTACCCTAGTGTATCAAAATGCAAATATGATGCATGTATTTTAGAACCACTAATAGGGCAAGTGGGTGTTGGGTTTATCCCACATTGCTTGAGCAGTGAAAGTTGAGAGGGAGTAAGGCTGTATATATTGACAAAGCGGCATAATGAGAAAGTCACGCAGCCAAGCAATGAGCACAAATCGAACTATTCTTTCGCCTTTTACTAAAGAATACCGTGTGCTCGTTGCATAAATTGGCATACGCCTATTTTTGGAGAGTCCCTTTATCAAAGGGCTCCAACCAATATTTAGTTCAATTTTTAACCTGTTGCATGTACTACATGTTAGCCTTGCTACCATCCTCAGGTGGATTAGGGGTCACCTGCTTCTTAGACTTAGGAAAGGTAGGAGCGACCAAAGATCTTATAGGCATTTCTTTATAGTTCTATACGTGGGAAACCTTCCAGCATGTTTTTGAAAGACTTCGTAAACCAATAATAGATTCACAGGCAAACGCAATGAGGGAAAGTAGTAATCTTGTAACTACACGCCTACAGTCTGCTAATTTGATTTATTTTTCTAAAGCCTACTAGTTACGAGTAGTATTTACGTTGTAGTGACACACAAACTTTCCTAAAGCACAAAGCATTTTCACTTGTTGAATCAGATTCAGAAGCTCTCGTGTTATTGATCTTTAAGTGTTTGAGCCGTCGTTTCATTTCCACCTATTTGAGACTCCTAGTAACAAAACTCTGTAATAGCTTCAGGAAGAATTTATGTTTATGTTGATTCTTATGCAGTTACATATTTGACCCAGATTTTTTTTTCGTACGAGTTTAGTTTACAAATATCAAGCCAAATCATTTGGATATTTCGTCGTGTCTTTGATGTTCAACATCTCTTGCAAGCTTCAGTGAGTTTGTCAATGACTTGATGAGATGTAAGAAACCAAAGAGTTTTGTTGCGATTTTGCTCTTGGTGCATGTGAAGGACGTGGGAGTAACATGGCAATTTCACGCTAATTTACAGGAGTTTGATTCATACAACGTGACCTATTCTCGCCTCTATACTAAAAGTTGTGATCTTGTACTAACTAGAGCTTTAACCATGGAAGTTATTAAGTTTATCGAAGTAAGATTAACTCAGTTTTCCTTGATATTTCTGGTTTTTTCGTGCAATTGTCGTGATCGTTAGCGTCATCTGTAGTCCCAAAATACAGTGAACGTTGTAAAGCTATAAGTCTCAGTTATTGGTATAGGTTATCACCCCTTTGAGCTAAGTTGATACTACCAAACTCCACTGTTGAGGTTCATGGGCCCTGAATATCACAAATCCCCAGCTTCAGACCCGTTGTCATTGGAAAGATTAACTCAGTTTTCCTTAATCTAAACCACTCGCATCATCGCACACTGACAACATTCGATAGTTTACAACTTATATATTCAAAAGTGAGTGATTTATGACATGATGATTGTCTAAAGTAAGGTATCCGAAACAAAGTGGCGATTCAAGTACTTCTTAGTTTCGACTAAAGATATGGAAACTGTAAGAAAATACATCAAAGTGATGGAATTAAAAGTATAAGAGTAACAACATTCTAGTTATTGATGCTATTGGTGGATTGGATTTCAATGCGCATTCTTTGCTTGATACTTTCTTCAATTGCATCGATAAATGTTGAAAGATTTTGGCATACCTGTACATCTAAGGAATTCACCATTTCCTGAAACAGTGTAGATTGATTTGGTATGAAGCAATTAAGTAGTCGTTAATATAGCGGATTACAAGTTTTGATTCAACTACGTGTTATATGACTGTCTAAATGTATTTTGTTTCTTTGAAGTTTAAACAGAAGTTAAGTTCAGATTTCCGGTTAAAGGGTTCAAAGTAAAATTAAGTCCCACAACGTAAAGAGATTAAATAAAGATTGTATATTTTCTTAGTGAAAAATGAAATCAACATGACCACATATACATCATACATCACATAAACACTTTGCTTTTCTTAATGACAAACAATAAAAATGAATGAACCTCTTATTAAGCAAATTTATGATTCAGTATGTGAACTTATGTCAGCATTACATATATGATCAACTTCAGTTGCATGAAAACTATATACACGAGGCAAGCTTCAAACATATTTAATAAAGCACAAAAACCTAGTGACACAATGATGATATTATATGTAACGGATAACATTGGTGGGCTGGGTAGCTGACAGAAGTGGTTCGAGTCAAAGCAGGCAAAATTATTGATACAGGTTGAACAGATTCGGTTGGGTACTTGGGTTGCCCATCACACATTTGGTCAGAAAAATAAATTTGGTTTCAGAGATAACTACGCCTGGTTATATTACTAGTTTAACGAACTAATATGCTTAAATGAAGCGATTCAGGAGGTTGTAAACACTAAACATTAGAATACTCTTTGGGAAAGTTATAACCCGTTTGACCCATTTCAATTATAAGCCAATGTACCCGTCAAAAGGGTTGAAATGATCAACTTTACTACTATGCAATTCCTTGAATAAGGGGCAACATAAGTTAGAAAGAACATATAAGCTGTTAGTGAAAGGAAATACTTGTATGAGCTAAAACGAAGCACACAATTAGAAATGAATGACTAACCTCAACTTTGCAAATAAAGCTGAGAGTAACCTCCTTGGAAGATTGACTTGAACCTTTTAAAGATAATAACTCCAATGCAGAATCAGCAATTGGCCACCCTTGAGGTACCTTAATGAAAGCATCAACTCCATCCACCATATGAGCCACCATCATCTCATCTCTGTCTTCATACTCGATGGAGAGCCTGTATTCAAACAAACAGATTAAGGAAGCAAAAGATATATGGTAGAGCAGATACGGTGAAATCTAAACTGCACCAAAATCTCACGTTGACTTGCTTGCAGCCTTAACCAAAGACCTCCTCAATGTGCTTAAAACAATTCTATCCTGCACTTTTCTTACAAACCACTCCAGTGAGTTCTTGATTTCAGGCATTGGAAGAAGAGAAAACTGGTGTCTGCAAGAATAACGAATCGAAAATTCCAATAAATGAAAGCAAAAAATGCAGAGCGCAAATACATTTTCAACAAATAATGCACGTGGTTGGGACCATCATATGTAAAGTGAGATGGCACTATGGATGTGAAAAGCATAATTTCAATAAGTTAAATAAAAAAATCCTCATAGGTAGAGTATGAGATATAAATACGATCATGATTACAAGTGGTGAAGTAACTTACTCAAATGACTTGGCGGCATCCATAATTTCACCAATATACACATCATTTGGAAAAATCTGAAAGAACAATGGTGAGCATCAAAAGTTGAAATTATCAAATGGTGTATAAGATTGGTGTTATTTAAGTAAAATCACAGTACTGAAACTAGAACTGCTAACTAATATTCGTAACCAGCATCATTTCGCTTATTTAAGAAACACAAACCAAAATACCTCAGCGTTCCTTAGTTCCAATGTGCCATCCAAAAGTTCTATAGCCAACTCATGATTTTGGTCAGGCAAATCGGTGTCTGGAATATATGTTCTTAAAGACAACCTAATTTGGTTCCCTGCATATTCAATGACTTCAAGTCCAGTCAGTGCGTCTTCGATCTTTAGAACACCTTCACACCTGCGTGTTTCAGAGGAAAAGAAACATTTTACAGCAATTACAAAAATCTAAAACCATATGCGCCTCTTAAGTATCCTTAAATTACCTTCTGAAAGTGTAGTCAAGAATTTCTAATGTCTTCAAAATATCGCATTTCTTCTCAATCAGACTATTCAGCTCCAAAATCTTAGGGGGGAAACATTAATAAGCTAAGCAGTAGTTAAATTGGATAATAGCATAAACGAAATAAGCTATAACTAATTAATCTTGTCAAGGCTTTATTATGGGGGTGTTTGAGTAAGCTTATGTGTTTCTTAAACTCCCAATCTAACGGATTGTGCTTATTAGCTTATTTCCTTCCCAAAAATGATATAAGCCTTTTGATGTAAGCTTAACCAGACATCTTCAAAGTGCTTAATAGCTTTTCCAGTATAGAATAAGCTATTAGGCACATAAAATAAGCTTAGCCAAACACCCCATATATGACAAATGGCCATAAGAGCATACCTTAAACTTGCAACCACCGTGTGCACCATCAGAATTTTGTTGGTGTTCTACCACTGAAGAGCATTCAAGACGAGCATCTGCCTTTTTTGTTTCAAGATCCTTGAACATAAAGAGTATACAAAGACATATGTCAGGCTATGTTCTGTTAATTGTACTAAATATGCAGAAAAATTGTAATAAGTAAAAATAGTTAATATCAAGTCTATGTTAAAGATAAAATTTACAAAGTTATACGTACTTCCTGTGACTGTATGAACTCTAGAGAAAAATTTAGTCCTTCGAGATTGCTCTGCAATCGGATAGAATCTGCAATCCAAAAGCATTGCGCAGGCAGTAAGGTTCATTAAGGCACCATTCCAAAACGCAATACATCTTTAACTAAACAAGACGATTTCCCTCACCTTCCAAGTAACCCTTCATAAGATTCTCGACGTCATCAGAAAGTTTAGCATTTTCAGCCTCGACAGATGAGAGCTCCCCTTTCAGATTTTCCAAATACGTATCTGCGTACACAAATTGTTACAATCAGTTATGTGGTGGCCATGAACCTTATGAAGATAAAAATTTGCTTTTATCATCATAATAAGAAATAAAGAATTCGTTGAAGGGTGTTTGTCTTCGCTTGCAAAACGAACTCTCTTTTTGGACCAACAGAATGCACAGGGGGTCTTTGTCTTGGCATATTTGATTGGCTTATAAGCTTATTGAGAATTTGGCAAGCTCTTTTATTCGGGCTTATAATTTCATCCACTTGAGCTTATAAGCTTATAAAGTTCATAAGAGCAAGTGGATAAGCTCATAAGCTCACTTATCAAATTTTCAGTACGCTCATTAGCCTATCAAATAAGCTAAGACAAACACCCCTTACTTATATTCCATCTTAGTTCCTAGTAAACTCACACTTTCAAACAACCAGAATTGAGGTAGTTATAAGCAACAGAAGCTCAGTGCATTTCAGTTTATATTAACATCCATAATACGTGCATGTTCTACACCAATTCTAACTGAATACTCGCTACTGCTTTAAAACTAAAGTCCTGTTGCTATTGCAAAAAAGTTAGAAACGTCAATGTCATTTCACATTTTAAACAGACTGCACTTATACCAGTGGTGTCATAACATGAACTACGAACTATTCAGTATGGACAGTCAGGCATTCTATTGTTCTAACAACCAGAATCTTGGTTGTTCCAAGCAACACAAGTTTAGTGTATTTCAGTTTACATTAATGTCCATAATAAGTCTCATGTGTCAAACATATTTTCACACCAATTCCAATTAAATACGCAACTCTTCAACTTTTTTCGAAACCAGTGGTGTAAAACTTGGATTACAAGCCCAAGTAATCAGCTAGTACTCGCTATAAGGTCAGTCAATGAGGCGAGTTGAGCAGAATCGGCCCAAAAAATCGGCTTGGTCAAAATTCAGTCAAAACACAATCAAACTCGGTCAGAAGTATTTTCAAAATGGTCTTAATATTTCTAGGGGGCTATGAACAAGTATATGGCCGAACAAACATGTCATAATTATAATCCCGAAATCCATATACAAAAATTCCAATCCGACCGGTCGAGTAACGGCTAGTGAGTTTTGCAACTATAATCAAACACAAGTTTAGTACATAAACTGTGCCAAAATCATCATCTTGTAACGACCGAACATATGTAAGACATGGTGGTTTCAAGGGACACAAATTTAGCGCATTTCAGTTTAAGTTCATGTCCATAATAAGTGCCACATGTCATTCATATTCATTGTTGTAAAACTCAGATAACAAGGCCGCGTACAGAGTCAGGTGACACAGGCAAGTTGAGCCAAATCGGCCAAAAATTCGATTTGGTCAAAACTTGGTCAACTCTGTGTTGAACTTGGTCAAAACTCATTCGGTTTGAAGTATTTGAACAATTGTGGTAATGTCCCTAAACATATTTCAATGGTCCTATGAACACGTAACACCTATAAAGTCGAAATTCATATATAATATAAATTAATTGAAAAGGAGATATTACCGAAATGATGGTCTGGTAACGCAGTAACATCCGAGTATTGTTGAATAATCTCATCAACCTTGCCCTATTATAATTTTGACCACTAAATTACTACCTCCGTCCCACATTAAGTGTCCAGTTTGACTTTTTCAAGTCTTTTTTCTTCATCTTTTACCTTAATTATTTCTTTTTATGTTATATGATACTTGATGCAAAATATATGAATTGATAGAGTTTTGAATGTATTTTTCATTGGTATAATTTTCATTAAGTGTTATATAACACAAACACAAATATTTACAGTCAAAGTTGATGAAAAGAGACCTCAAAGATTCCATTGTGGACACTTAATATGGGACGGAGGTAGTAATAGTTATAAGCTCAAATAAGCTGTTGACTCACTAAATAAGCCACGAAGAGGACATGACAATAAGCAGTTTGATACAACAAAGAAGTCACGAAAATAACTATTAATAAGCTACAATATTGTTGGATAACCAACACAAAGATGAGAGACAAAAAAAATAACTAGAAACTGTGTTGAAAAGAAAGAAAAAAACTTTGACCCAAAGAAACAAAAAGCAACGAAAACAATAAACTGCTTAACTTTTATGTATGAAAGAGTTTGTGTTTGTGTGTGTTGTGTAACCAACACAACCCTTTTGAGAAGAAAAAATTATGATGTTACCAAAATTAGGAGCCCACAAAAAGCATAAGCCCAATCAAAGAAATAGATTAAGCAAAGCAAAAGTAAGCCAATAAAAAAAACAACCCGAGTAAAAAGAAAACTATAAGAAGCCGAAACTAATAAGCCACACAATAAGCTTAAACCAAAAAAAAGCCACAACTTAACACTAAACCCACCCGTGGCGAGTGATACCAAATGTAGGAACCCAAATAAATCACTTCACTTCATAATTATGAACAAGAAAATAAGATTGGATGATGAGAATTGTAGAGAGAGAAAGTAGAGAGAGAAAGTGAGAGAGAATGAGATTGTTTACTTGCAAAAATGTAAGTTACAAATGACCAACCCCCCTCTCTTTTCTTGAGGAGGTGTATATGTATCAAAACTAAAAGGCTTTCATGCCTTTAGTAAGTCTACGGGCCGGGCTCGGGATTACTTGGGCTTTCGCCCGATACACGTGACCGGTTAGCTTACATTTAAGAGCCCGTTTATCCGTCTAGCCTATTACAACGTTTATTAATTAATGACCGAGACCTAATATAATTAATGAACGAACTTCCATTGTTCGACTCAATATTTTGAGGCTAACACTTCTTAACAATTATATAAAGAAATTTTTGGCTTACCTCAAGAATGTAACGAGTAGCCCACAACTCATCACCAGAAGCAA
>BQNB010064029.1:4758-22576 GCA_026074375.1 Tanacetum coccineum | reverse complement strand
TGAGGAGTCCTAGCTACACTATATTCTTACTTAATACCTTTTTCTCTGCAAAAATCATCCATAACTTTGTTCTTAAACTCTGTTTCATTATCACTTCTGATTATTTTTACTTTCTTATGCACTAGGTTTTCTATTTCTTTGATAAAGCGCTTAAGGATCTTACTGGTTTCATCCTTAGTTGTTAAAAAGAAAACCCATGTAAATCTACTATAATCATCAGTGACTACTAACCAACACTTCTTATGCATCAAGCTACTCATAAAGGTTGGACCAAACAAATCCATATATAGCATAAACAAAGGCTTAGTAATAGGATTCAGAACTTTGGACTTACAAGAAGATCTGTGTTGCTTCCCTTTAAGACAAGCAACACAAGTTTGGTCATTTTCAAAATGTTTTGTAGGTAGTCCTCTTACTAGATTATCCTTGACTAGCTTATTTATGTTTTTAAAATTAATATGACCAAGTCTTCTGTGCTAAAGCATTGATTCATCTAATGTAGCCTTTGCAATAAGACAAGTCAAACTTTCTTTAAGAATAATGTTCTTCATATCAAAACTGTACATATTGTCCTTTCAAGGAACTTTAAGAAGTATCTGATTTTCATCAGGAAACTTAAAATTTGGAGACAAGACAAGACATTTAGTATCTGTAAAAAGAACATAGTTCTTTTTGTCACACATCTGTGAGACATTAAAAAAATTGAATTTTAACTCATTGACAAAGTATACATCTTTAAAATCAAGATTAGCAGTCTTAAGAGTACCTTTACCAAAAATTTTGCCACCATATACACCTCCTCCAAATGCAACATAAACTCCATCAAACTGCTTGAAATCAGAGAGATAAGCTATGTTACCAGTCATGTGCCTTGAGCATCCACTGTCAACAAATCCTTTATCATCATGTTGTGGCTTGCCCTGCACAAAAGAATAAAGAAATTATATTTCTTTGGACCCAAGCCATACTGACTTGCATCTGCCCGTGCATCAATTAGATGTATTCTTTAAAAAGCAGATGAAAAAGCACCATTAGGTGAGTAGGTCTCCAAACCCAACATGCTAAGGTCTTTACAGCATTTACCCCTTTTTCCCTAACAGCATTAACTTGTCTTGTATATGACCTAGCAGTATTAACTACTCAAGGCCTTCCAGTATAATAGTGTCTCTTTGCAATATGCACAGATCTTCTAGTTAATGTTGTTTGCTTATAAAAGGGCCTCTGAATAGTTGATTATGCTTTTTTAGAAAAATGTGACTTTCATTTAGCACTATGACTTGCTAATTTGGGGTGAGTAGTATTAACAGGCCTAACAGTATTAAGTGATGTGAGGCCAGTTTTCAACAAAACTGCTCTTGGAGACATATTCCTGTGTACACTAGGGTGTGTGGTTTTGGCATCCACCCTATTGTAATTATTTCTAGATTCTATTCCTTTTCTTTGATGGTGATTACAATTAATCTGTTAATGATTAAAACTTCCACATATAAAGCAAGATTTGTTATACATCACAAAATCTTTTCCTAGTTGATTGGACTTCTGTCCATTCCAATTCCTCAGATTCCCCCTAAGAGATTGTGATCTATAAATTTCTGCATACCTAACTGACTTTTTAACAGGTTTTTCATGATTTTTAGGTTTAGCAAACTCTACCTTTTTATTAACAGAAAAAAATAGTTTCTTTATCAACATTAAATGAAGACTCAACAAAGCTACTTGTGTCTTGTAATACTTGTTCTTCTACCAAAGACTCATCAGAATTTTCCTTAAAATTATCTGATTTTTTATCACAAACAACATTAGACTCTTGCTCACTATTCTCAGGACCATAACCTTTGAATTCAGGCTCTTTGAATTCATCAAGACTAGAAAAGGACCAGAATCAAGCTTTTTAGGCTTATCATAGATTAAAGGATGAGTTGAGGAACTGCACTATCCCAAAACCCTTTTACTTTTGTCAGTTATCGAGCTTCCTAACAACTGATCTATGTCTTTTGAGTGCTCTTATCAAATTTCTTAATTTAAATTCAAATCCCTCTTTTTCTTGCTTTAACTTTATTCAAACTCCACTTTTAAGCACATGTATTTCATAGTCATTTACAACTATTCTCTTTTGAAAAACTGCAACTTCTTCACTAAAACGAACCTCATACTTCCTAATATTAATTAGTTTGTTTTCTAAGCTGTTTAAACCTCTTTTATAAGTAACCTGCTGCTCGTAAATTATTTGATTAAGCTTAACAATCAAATCACACACTGTTTCTTAAGATTTCATATTTTTCAGAAAAGTTTTAGATCAAGTTTTATTCATGTATACCATCGATCTGAAAAAATGCCATGAAGCCATGTCTGTCTGAACTTTGTTCTTCTGCATTACATCCAATCAAAACCTATACCATCTATACCAACATTGCCTTTGACATGAGTCTTCATTGTTTCCTCCTTGCAACCTGGTGTTTGTCTTGATTCACCAAGAAGGTGTTTGCTAACATGAAGAGACCAGGAAAGGGTTTTTCTAGAAAGGTCACACCTCTATTTGCAACAATGATGGTTCAAGCTACTGAAGAAATGGGTGAAGATTTAGCTGTTCCTACTGATTCTCATTCCACACCCATTCATACTCAACCATCTTCATCTAAACCTCAAAATATAAAGTCAAGAAGGAAACAGAGGAAGGACAGTGGTCCTACAAAGCCTTTCCCTTATGAGGCTATCAATGAGGAGCATGTAGCTACCCCTTCTTGTGATCCACCTCAAAGTGGTGAGGATAGAATGCAACTTACTAAATTGATGGATCTTTGTACCCAATTAAAATCAAGAGTTCTTGCTCTAGAGACTAAAAATCTAATCAAGCTTTGGAGATTGTGAGCTTGACAAGAAGAGTAAAGAGTTTGGAAAAGAGAAGGAAGTCAAGAACACAAGGGTTCAAGAGATTAAGGAAGGTTGGTTCAACCAGCAGGGTAGAATCCTCTAATGATGTTAGTTTGGGTGCTCAGGAGGATGCATCCAAACAGGGGAGGAAAATTGCTGATCTTGATGCTGATGCAGAAGTGACTTTGGTGGATGAGACTTAAGAGATGAATGATGACAACCTGATGTTTGATACAGATGTGTTGGAAGAGCAAGAAAAAGAAGTTGCTGGAAAGGAAGTTAGTGTTGCTGATCTAGTTACTATTGCTGGTGAAGTAGTTACTACTGCTAATGTTGAAGTTACTACTGCCAATGCTCTAACAACAATGATTGATGAGTTGACTCTAGCTCAGACTCTAATAGAAATCAAAGCAGCTAAACCAAAAGCTGTTACATCTATTGTTACAACAACTACAACTACAAGACCCAAGGCTAGAGGGGTTGTAGTTCAAGAGCCAAGTGAATTCAAAACAACATCATCACCTTTACAAGCATCACAACTTCCACAGGCTAAAGACAAAGGCAAGGCAAAAATGGTTGAGCCTGAAAAACCTTTGAAGAAGAAAGATCAAATTGCAATGGATGAAGAAGTTGCTAGAAATCTTGAAGCTCAACTACAAGCTGAATTGGAAGAAGAAGAGAGGATTTCAAGACTAAAGTAAGAAAAAGCCAACATAGCTTTACTTGAATCATGGGATAACACACAAGCTATGATGGATGCTGACTTTCAATTGGCTCAACAAATGCAAATAGAAGAACAAGAACAGTTGAGTATTAAATAAAAGTAAAAGTTGTTCGTAGAACTCTTGGAGAAGAGAAAGAAACACTTTACAACATTAAGAACTCAAAAGAAAAGGAGCAAGCCACCAACTAAGGCACAAAAGAGAAATACAATGTCTACCTATTTGAAGAACATGGCTGGATACAAACACAATCAGCTGAAGAGAAAAAGTTATGATGAGATCCAGGAGATGTTTGATAAAAATAAGAAAAGGGTAAACACTTTTGTAGACATGAATACAGAGTTGGTGAAAAGCAGTGAGATAAGAACATAAGGAAGTTCTAAAGGAGTAGAGGATGAGCTTGAATATGATAACTCAAAGAGGCAGAAGATAGATGAGCATGTAGAAGCTGGAAAAGATGATGATCTGAGGCAGAGATGAAAAAGAATATTGATATAGTTAAAGATGATGAGGTAGCAATTGATGCTATACCTCTAGCCACCAAACCTCCAGTGATTGTTAAATACAAGATTGTCAAAAAAGGAAAGTTTGTATACTTTTAATTGATAAGAGCTGATGGAAGTTCAAAAAGATACTTATCAATGATCAAGATGCTCCAGAATATTGATAGAGAAGACTTGGAGACCCTCTGGAAGTTGGTTAAAGCTAAACATGGGAATACAAGGCCAGAGGATGAATATGAAAGAGTGTTATGAGGTGATATAAAGGTAATGTTTGATCCTGACATAAAAAGTAAAGTATGGAGAAATCTACAAGGATACAAAGTGACTATTTGGAAGCTGTTTGATACATGTGGAGTGCACTTTGTAAGGTTTAAAAATCTACATATCTTTATGTTGGTTGAGAAAAGATATCCCCTTACACCAATAATAGTCTCAAACATGCTGAACAAAAAGCTTTAAGCTGATCATTGGAATAAGATGTGCTAACAACTACTCAAGCTCATGACAAAGCAGGAAAAGGGTCAATGAAGTGTTTGAATACATCCTCCCGATAGTGATGAAGACTTTTAATGAAGAAACTTAAAGATTTAGAAGATGAACATCAAGTTTAGGGGAGGATTGTTGGGATTAAAATACTTCAAGATGATTCTTAGAGTTACTACTGCTTAGATATATATTAGTGCTATCAAGCATAACTTAGTGCTGCTGGTAATACTAATGAAAATTATGCTAAGTAGTTAGTACTGGTAGTGTAAAAGTTACTATTGCTAGTTACTACTGTTAGTATATATTAGTACTGTTAGCATAAAGTTACTACTGCTAATAGAAGTTAAGACTGCTCAGAGATGAAGTCTGAAAATATACTAAGTAGTTACTACTACTAGTACAAAAGTTAGTACTACTAGTGTATGTTAATACTGCTAGAGTAAACTTCTAAGTGGTTAATACTGCTTGTGCTCAGTTACAACTGCTGAGTGATTACTACTGCTAGAAGGATTATGCTGACAGAGATGAGATCAAAGATTGATTGGAGAACAAGAATACTTACGAAGATAAGTATTAGTTATTGTAAAGAAGATATGTATAACTTATTTGTTTAGGAGATTATGTTTGTTTATAGAAAAGATCATGAGAGGAAAGTATTGTAAGCCTTGTAGGACTCCTTGGTGTATAAAAGGAGGTCCTAGGGCATAATGTTAGGTGTACATCTTTGATATTCGTAGCTTCAAGGTTATTTTCTAACCCTATCACTATTCAGAGTGATCGTTTCATATTGAGGCTGAAAGTTTAGTAAAAGTTTGTTTACTGCTGTTTTCATTGTTCTTCTAGTATTAACAAGCAGATTGTCGCAATAGTTAGTAGTATTTACAATCTTTTACTTTCTAACTATAGTATTTTGAATCTATCCAACACAACTAAGCTTTAACAAGAAGTAAGATCTGTTCAAAAGGGATCACAAGTGTATCAGATTTGTTGAGAAAACTTTGAATAAGAAAACACTATATCTACACAATAACTAGTAGTCGGAAAAAAAAGATGGAGTCACAAATCAGAAACTACCCCAAACAGTGTCTGCACTAAAACTTCCAGTACTCAAAACAGGAGACTATGATCCATGGAGCATGAGAATGGATCAATATCTTACTCATACTGATTATGCTCTTTGGGAGGTTATTGTAAATGGCGATGCACCTGCTATTGCATCAGCTAGTACTGAAGGTCTCATTCCTCCTAAAACTGCTAAACAAAAGCTAGCAAGAAAGAATGAATTGAAAGCAAAAAAGCACTCTGTTGTTTTGGCCATCCTATTGAACTCCTATTGAATTTTCAT
The DNA here is from genome assembly GCA_026074375.1 of Tanacetum coccineum. Lineage (NCBI taxonomy): Eukaryota > Viridiplantae > Streptophyta > Magnoliopsida > Asterales > Asteraceae > Tanacetum > Tanacetum coccineum. Next base: position 16,649 of record BQNB010064029.1, on the reverse strand, counting down.
GGAATCAAGGATGCAAAGACCTTATGGGAAGCAATCAAGGCCAGGTTTGGAGGCAACAAAGAATCAAAGAAAATGCAGAAAACCATTCTGAAGCAGCAATATGAGAATTTTGCTGCATCAAGATCTGAAGGACTGGATAAAACCTATGATAGGTTTCAGAAACTCATCAGCCAATTAGAAATTCATGGTGAAGTTATCTCTCAGGAAGATGCAAATCTGAAGTTGCTGAGAAGTCTACCATCAGCTTGGAACAATATTGCTTTAATCATGAGAAACAAATCTGATCTAGACACATTGAGCATGGATGATTTGTATAATAATCTGAAGGTGTATGAATCTGAGATTAAAGGCCAATCAAGCTCAAAACTCTCAAAATGTGGCTTTTGTATCTTCAGAAAACACTAGCAGTACTAATGAAGCAGTTAATACTGCTCATGAAGTTTCTACTGCTAGTTCACAGGGACAAGCTTCTTCCTTAACTTATGCTGATGATGTCATGTTTTCCTTCTTTGCTAATCAATCTAATAGTCCACAATTGGACAATAAAGATCTGGAGCAGATTGATACTGATGATCTTGTAAGAGAAGATCTTAAATGAGCAGGTGGCTATGCTTACCATACGGGTGAAAAGATTCTTACAGAGACAGGAAGGAATGTTCAATTTCAATGGTAAAGAAACAGTTGGCTTGATAAGACAAATGATGAATGAGACAACTGCCACAAGAGAGGTCACTTGTACTTGAGAATGTATGGCACCAAGAATCAAAGGAAAAGAAATGGATATGGTCCAAAAGGAATTGCACCAGTGGATATATCTACTACAAATGCCTTGGTTTGTTCAGATAGGATAGGTGGTTAAGATTATGAGCTTTCAGGCTGAATGAAGGCATCACAAACTTTGCTCTAATGGCCTATACATCCAAGGCTCAACAAGTTCCATTAAGTTCAGACTCTGAGTAACATACTAGCTCTACAGTATTGCTTAAAATCATATGAAACCTTCAAAATAGTATGATTAACAGCGTGGGAAGCTCTTAATAAAACTAATCTATAAATTATAGGTTATAAATGGATAAGAATCATTAGAAGCTAGAATAGTTGTTCATGAAAAGAATGAAGCTGTTTATGAAGAAGATATTGCATTTTTAAAGTATGATGTCCAAGTAAAAAGATATCTTTTAACAAAACCTTAAAAATCAGTTAGTAGAAGCTTAAAGAAAAGATGATTTGAAACTTAAACTAGAAAAATTGAAAATCATTAAAGCATCTAACTAAACTGATAATAGTAAAATAAGTGCTAAAGACAAAAGCTGTTCATGGTTATGAATAGTCAAATGAATGAGAGTGAAGTGGTTCATAGTGTGTTTAACAGTAGAGAAAGTAATGTAGATAATAATCCTGTAAATGATAGATTCAAAACATGTGAAGGGTTTCATGCAGTTCCCCCTCCCTACACTAGGAACTACATGCCCTCAAGACCTGACTTATCCTTTGCTAGGTTAGATGATTTTGTCTATAAGACTAAAGTGAGTGAAACTGAAACAGTATATCAAGAGTAGTAAGGAATTTTAGAAAGCGTAAAACTGTTAGCCTAGTGCTCCTATATTGAAGGATTGGACACTGATAGTGATAATATTATTGTGTTTAACCTAAACTGATCAGACAAAACCAAAGTTTACACAAATCAATTTGTCAATTCAGATGAAATGTGAAATCTTTTAATATGGATAACACACATAAGCGTCAAGTAGAGTATCCCAGGAAAAGTCAAAGTCCTATGGGGGTGGGTGGGAATAAGCAGAAACTGGAATGGAATGATGACTCAGAAACTAGGGAATGGTTTTGAGTTTATAAAGAAAGCTTGTTTTGTATGTGGGAGTTTCAACCATTTAATCAAAGACTGTGATTTTCATGACAATAAAATGGTAGAAAAACCTGTGTTGAATAATAAGGAAGGGTTTACTGTTCAAAGGGAATTAGTTATAGACAGTATGGAACAATGTTCAAGTGGTTAACTAAAACACCAAAATAAATTGACTCCACCCATATCTAAAAAGAATTTTTGTTCCATTAGCATTGCAACAAAGTTAGGACAAGTACCAGTTAATGCTGCTAAGCAAAACTCTCCAAGAGCAGCAACATCAATTAGTACTGCTAGGCCTGTTAATATTGCTGCCCCCTAAATCAAAATGAATGATCATTACTATAACAATATTCTTATTTTAAAGCACATTTACCAGTAAGAAGGGCTTTTAACCAAAAATCAGCAGGTAAAACCTATAATCTTAATGAAAAGTTAAAAAAACTAGCTAGGGTTAACAGTGTAAACTACAGCTAGGAAGACTGGTGGCACAAGGTTACACCTAAGAAGAAGGCATTGATTATGATGAGGTTTTTGCTCCTGTTGCAAGGATAGAAGCAATCAGGTTATTTTTGGCCTATGCATCATTTATGGGGTTTATTGTGTACAAATGGATGTGAAGAGTGCCTTTTTATATGGTACTATTAAAGAGGAGGCGTATGTGTGCCAACCTCCTGGTTTTGAAGATCCATAGTTCCTTGACAAAGTTTATAAGGTAGAAAAAGCTTTATATGGTCTACATCAAGCTCCTAGAGCCTGGTATGAGACCTTGTCTACCTACTTATTAGAAAATGTATTTAGAAGAGAGATCATTGATAAGACTTTGTTTATCAAGAAGAACCAAGATGATATCCTGTTAGTGCAGGTTTATGTAGATGACATCATCTTTGGGTCTACTAAGAAGTCTTTATGTACAGAGTTTGAAAGTTTGATGCACAAGATGTTCCAGATGAGTTCTATGGAGGAGCTCACTTTCTTCTTAGGGTTGCAGGTCATGCAGAGAGATGATGGAATCTTCATCAGCCAAGACAAGTATGTGGCTGATATATTGAAGAAGTTTGATTTTGTCACAATGAAGACAACTAGCACTCCAATTAAGACTAACAAGGCATTGCTCAAGGATGAAGAAGCTGAGGGTGTGGATGTTCACTTATACAGATCAATGATTAGATCATTGATGTACTTAACAGCTTCTATGCATGATATAATGTTTGCTGTTTGTGCTTGTGCAAGGTTCCAAGTTACTCCTAAAGTCTCACATCTTCATGCTGTGAAGAGGATCTTTAGATACTTGAAAGGTCAACCTAAATTAGGCCTTTGGTATCCTAGGGATCCACCATTTGACTTGGAAGCTTTTTCAGATAGTGATTATGCTGAAGCTAGTATTGACAGGAAATCTACAATAGGAGGTTGTCAATTTCTTGGCAAATTGTTGATTTCATGGCAATGTAAAAAGCAAACAATGGTTGCCAACTCAACAACTGAAGCAGAGTATGTTGCTGCTACTAATTGCTGTGGACAGGTGTTATGGATTCAAAATCAAATGCTTGATTATGGGTTCAACTTTATGAACACCAAGATTTACATTGATAATGAAAGTACAATCTGTATTGTGAAAAATCTAGTATTTCACTCTAAAACCAAGCACATAGAGATTAGGCACCATTCATCAGAGATTCTTATGAGAAGAAGTTGATTTAAGTGATCAAGATTCATACAGACCATAATGTTGCATATCTTCTCACAAAGGCTTTTGATGTTAGCAGGTTTAACTTTTTGATTCCTAGCATTGGATTACTTAATCTTTGAAGTATTGTTTGAGGGGAGGTTAATTAAGATTGGATGAAAGGGAATGTATCATTAAGCATAAGTGGGTGAAGGGTCAGGAAATCCCACTGAACCCCAACACACATCCACAACTGTATCACTATCTAATTTTGAACCAATCATTGTTCTATCACAATCTTAACTCAAAAAGACTCAAAAACCTAGGAAAGCCAAAAGGACCACTGAGATATCTCAATCTAGTGGACCTATTCCCCTTGTAACAGACGAGACTATCATTAAGGAGTGGGAAGACATAATGGAAAGGACTGCCACTACTGCTTCTAGCTTAGAAGCATATCAGGACAGTGGTAACATAAATAGGACCCAATCCATGGCAACACTTAATGAGTCTTTTCCTTAGGGAACTGATTCAGGTAGTGGTCCTAGGTGCCAAGATACCATATTGGGGGGGTGCAGAAGCTCAAACTAGGTTTGAGGCTGCATTTAAACAGTCTAATGATCCACCTCTCTCAAGAGTTAACACACTTGGAAGTGGGGAGGACAACATGAAACTAAAGGAATTGATAGAATTTTGTACCAAACTATCTGAAAGGGCTCTTGATTTATGATATAAAAACAGATAGAGTAAATTGGTGAGAAAAAGAAATGAGAGATATTGAGAGATTAAAAACAGAAAGAGAGCTTGTGAGAATCAAAATTAATGATGGAAATGCTTTTTGGAAAGAAATGAGGGTTAATACTGGTGTCTTAAAGTTAATGCTGCTCAGCTTAAACTTAATGCTGCTAAGCTTAAGTTAATGCTGTTAGGCTTAATTTACTGCTGCCCGTATTAGTTTATGCTGCTAGGCATACACTTACTGCTATTAGGCATAAGTTAATGCTGTCAGGCATAACTTGCTACTGCTGGGTTAGTTAATACTGTTAGGCTTAACTTAATGCTGTCAGATCCAGTTAATACCATTGAGGGTGATTTCATAAATACTTCGATTAAGGGTTTCAATCACTCATTCATTCGATTTTACACTTTGATATCCTCTCTAATCATAAACCCTAACTTAATTTCATCTTTAATCATCAAAACCTATCATAATGTTGACCCTAAAGTTTGCTGAAACTCACAATTTGGTTGCGTTTTTGGAGAAACCCGAAGAAAGTAATGGGTTTAAGGAAATTATTGATTTTCTGAATACAAGTTCTGTCCAATATGCGTTAACGGTTAATCCCACCATTTATACTACCTGTATTGAACAATTTTGGACATCTACTAAGGCTAAGACAGTTAATGGGGAGCGTCAGATACAAGCCCCAATAGACAATAAGAAGGTAATCATCACTGAGACTAGTATAAGGAGTGATCTTAAGTTGGATGATGCTGAAGGAACATATTGTCTACCTACTGCTACCATTTTTGTAGAATTAGAAAGAATGGGGTATGAAAATCTTACTCAAAAGCTTACATTCTATAAAGCTTATTTTTCATCCCAATGGAAATTTCTTATCCATATCATACTGCAATGCCTTAGTGCTAAGACTACATCCTGGAATGAATTTAGTAGCACTATGGCATCTGCTATCATATGTCTTGCCACAAACAAATTTTTTAACTTCTCCAAGTACATTTTTAACAATATGGTGAAGAACTTGGAGGGTGGGGTAAATTTTTTTATGTATCCAAGGTTTGTGCAAGTCTTCCTGGACAAACAAATTAAGGGAATGTCCAGACATAAAGGAATTTATGTTATACCTTACCACACCAAGAAGGTGTTTGCTAACATGAAGAGACCAGGAAAGGGTTTTTCTTGAAAGGTCACACCTCTATTTGAAACAATGATGGTTCAAGCTATTGAAGACATAGGTGAAGATTCAGCTGCTCCTACTGATTCTCATTCCACACCTATTCATACTTAACTATCTTCATCTAAACCTCAAAAGAAAAAGTCAAGAAGGAAACAGAGGAAGGACAGTGGTCCTACAAAGCCTATCCCTGATGAGGCTATCAATGAGAAGCATGTAGCTACCCCTTCCTGTGATCCACCTCAAAGTGGTAAGGATAGAATGCAACTTACTGAATTGATGGATCTTGGTACCCAATTACAATTAAGAGTTATTGCTCTGGAGACTACAAAATCTAATCAAGCTTTGGAGATTGAGAGCTTGAAAAGAAGAGTAAAGAGTTTGGAAAAGAGAAGGAAGTCAAGAACACCAAGGTTAAAGAGATTAAGGAAGGTTGGTTTAGTTAGCAGGGTAGAATCCTCTAATAATGTTAGTTTGGGTGCTCAGGAGGATGCATCCAAACAGGGAAGGAAAATTACTGATCTTGATGCTGATGCAGAAGTGACTTTGGTAGATGAGACTTAAGAGATGAATGATGACAACCTGATGTTTGATACAGGTGTGTTGGAAGAGCAGGAAAAAGAAGTTGCTAAAAAGGAAGTTAGTGCTGCTGATCCAGTTACTACTATTGGTGAAGTAGTTACTACTGCTAATGTTGAAGTTACTACTGCAAATGCTCCAACAACAACTATAGATGAGTTGAATCTGGCTCAGACTCTAATAGAAATCAAAGCAGCTAAACCCAAAGCTGTTACATCTGCTGCTACAACAACTACAACTACAAGACCCAAGGCTAGAGGGGTTGTAGTTCAAGAGCCAAGTGAATTCAAAACAATATCATCACCTTTACAAGCATCACAACTTCCACAGGCTAAAAACAAAGGCAAGGCAAAAATGGTTGAGCCTGAAAAACCTTTGAAGAAGAAAGATCAAATTGCAATGGATGAAGAAGTTGCTAGAATTCTTGAAGCTCAACTACAAGCTAAATTGGAAGAAGAAGAGAGGATTTCAAAACTAAAGGAAGAAAATGCCAATATAGCTTTACTTGAATCATGGGATAACACACAAGCTATGATGGATTTTGACTTTCAATTGGCTCAACAAATGCAAACAAAAGAACAAGAATAGTTGAGTATTACAGAAAAGTCAAAATTGTTTATAGAACTCTTAGAGAAGAGAAAGAAACACTTTACATCATTGAGAGCTTAATAGAAAAGGAGTAAGCCACCAACTAAGGCACAAAAGAGAAATACAATGTCTACCTATTTGAAGAACATGGCTGGATACAAACACAATCAGCTGAAGAGCAAAGTTATGATGAGATCCAAGAGATGTTTGATAAAGAGATGAAAAGGATAAACACTTTTGTAGACATGAATACAGAGTTGGTGAAAAGCAGTAAGACAAGAACAGAAAGAAGTTCTAAAAGAGCAGGGGATGAGCTTGAATATGATAACTCAAAGAAGCAGAAGATAGATAAGCATGTAGAAGCTGAAAAAGATGATGATCAAGAGGAGGCAGAGATGAAAAAGCATATTGAGATAGTTAAAGATGATGAGGTAGCAATTGATGCTATACCTCTAGCCACCAAACCTCCAATGATTGTTAAATACAAGATTGTCAAAGAAGTAAAGTTTGTATACTTTCAATTGATAAGAGCTAATGGAAGTTCAAAAAGATACTTATCAATGATTAAGATGCTCTAGAATATTGATAGAGAAGATTTGGAGACCCTCTGGAAGTTGGTTAAAGCTAAACATGAGAATACAAGGCTAGATGATGAATATGAAAGAGTGTTATGGGGTGATACGAAGGTAATGTTTAAACCTGACATAAAAAGTGAAGTATGGAGAAATCTACAAGGATACAAAGTGACTATTTGGAAGCTGTTTGATACATGTGGAGTGCACTTTGTAAGGTTTAAAAATCTACATATCTTTATGTTGGTTGAGAAAAGATATCCCCTTACACCAATAACAATCTCAAACATGTTGAACAAAAAGCTTCAAGCTGATCATTGGAATGAGATGTGCTATCAACTACTCAAGCTCATGACAAAGCAGGAAAAGGGTCAATGAAGTGTTTGAATACATCCTCCTGATAGTGATGAAGACTTTTAATGAAGAAACTTGAAGATTCAAAAGATGAACATCAAGTTTAGGGGAGGATTGTTAGGATTAAAAGACTTCAAGATGATTCTTAGAGTTACTACTGCTCAGGTATATATTAGTGTTGTCAAGCATAACTTAGTGCTGCTGGTAATACTAATGAAAATTATGCTAAGTAGTTAGTACTGGTAGTGTAAAAGTTACTACTGCTAGTTACTACTGTTAGTATATATTAGTACTGTTAGCATAAAGTTACTGCTGCTAATAGAAGTTAAGACTGCTCAGAGATGAAGACTGAAAATATACTAAGTGTTACTACTGCTAGTACAAAAGTTAGTCTGCTAGTGGTAATGATAATATGCCCGAGAAAACTTCTAAGTGGTTAAATACTGCTTGTGCTAAGTTTACAACTGCTGAGTGACTACTACTGGAAGAATTATGCTGACAGAGATGAGATCAAAGATTGATTAGAGAACAAGAATACTTATGAAGATATGTATTAGTTATTTGTAAAGAAGATATGTATAACTTATTTGTTTAGAAGATTACGTTTGTTTATAGAAAAGATCATGATAAGTTAGGAAAGTATTGTAAGCCCTGTAGGACTCCTTGGTGTATAAAAGGAGGTCCTAGGGCATAATGTTTGTAGTACATCTTTGATATTCGTAGCTTTAAGGTTATTTTGTAACCCTATCACTATTCAGAGTGATCGTTTCATATTGAGGCTGAAAGTTTAGTAAAAGTTGTTTATTGTTTCATTGTTCTTCTTAGTATTACAAGCTAGATTCCGCATAGTTTGTGATATTCTCAATCATAGTTTCTACCATAGTTGTCTTGGATTTATCCAACATAACTAAGCATTAACAAGCTAAGTAAGATCTATTCAAAAGGGATATGCTGTTAGAGTAATGCAAGAATCTTTCGAATACCAAAGACCCATATCAATGGTTCCTTTCAGGTATCGAAAGATTCACTTAAGTGCATGTAAGTGTTTTTCGGAAGGCTTTGCCTGGTACCAGGCACACATGCACACTACAAATACGACGTTTGGTCTGCTGGATGTAAGATATATTAAGGAACCAATCATACTACGACAATGTGTATGATCGACTGGTTTCCCCTATAGATCTTCATTCAGTTTATTTTTGTCCATCATAGGGGTGTCAACGGGATCACTAGATAGCATACCATATTTCTTTATTGTTTCAAGAGCATAATTAGACTGGTTAATAAAGATACCTTTAGGACATTGAGAAATTTGAATTCCTGGAAAGAACGACATTTTGCCCATCATCGACATCTTAAATTTAGAAGACAATATTTTAGCAAATTCATCACACATAGCAGGATTAGTAGAGGCAAATATTATATCGTTAAAATAAATTTGTACCAATAAGATGTCGCGGCCTGCTTTCCTGGTGAATAGTGTTAGATCGACTGCACCTTTGGAGAATTCTTGTGATAGTAAAAAACTGGACAGCATGTCATACCATGTACGTGGAGCCTGCTTAAGACCATAAAGAGCCTTTTTGAGCCTGTACACGTGATTTGGCTTGTCTTGATCTACGAATCCTTCAGGTTGACTAACATAAACCACTTCGCATAGCTGGCCATTCAAGAAAGCAGTTTTGACATCCATTTGGTAGATTGTCATGTTCTTGTTGGCAGCATTTGCGATAAAGATACGAATGGCTTCTAGTCTGGCAACCGGTGCAAACAATTCCTCAAAATCAATCCCCTCTTCTTGACGGTATCCTTTAGTAACCAATTGAGCCTTGTTTTTGAGTACACCCCCGAGTTCGTCTTTCTTAACTGTGTAATCTACTTTAGTTTGATCAACATTACAAAGTCTAGATAGGGTACTAATTCCTAAACTTGCAGTCGCTCGAATTCATGTATTTCTTCCTGCATTGCTTCTATTTAGGAAGATGCAAGCATTGCTTCTTTAAAATTCTTTGGTTCAACTGGAGTGAGAAAGGCATCGAAATAACACCACATGGCATCTGTCTTAAGTTGCATTCTTGTGGAGACTAGGCAAGAAGGGTCTCCGATCACATTTGATATTAGATGATTCTTAGTCCATCTTCTAATAACTTCAAATGGAGTATAGGATGGCCGCACATTTGATGACAATCCTTGAGAACTCGATTCGTCATGAAGAGTTTCGTGAAGTAGATCATCATGAAAGTGTGGGGTTTTTGGCGATTCTTCAACACTTTAAGAGATAATTGGTGATTGTTCTTGTTCTTTTGTGGACGGGTTACTTATGGATGGTGCATTTGGTCAATTAAAGTTGACACAGGTGAACCGGTTGGATCAGCAGGTCTTAGAGCAACATCAACAGGAATTGGAGAAACAACACTAGAAGGAGGATTTAAGAACTCGTCAAACATTGGTTGGAACAAAATATCCTAATCATTCTTTGTGGGTGGTACATAAGGTGGTTGAGGAATAAGATTTGGCACGAGTCCTGAGCTGAGTATACCAGGAGTGATTAATTGAGGCGCGGGTCCTGAACTGAACTATTCAGAAGCCATCATTGTCAGCTCATCAAAGGTTACATGAATTGTTTCCATGATTAGTCGGGTTCTTTTTTTGTAGATACGGAAAGCCTTCTTTGCAGGAGCGTAACCAACGAAAATACCAATATCAGCTTTTGCATTTAATTTACCCAAATCCTCACTGCCATTGGTCAGATAACATAGGGAACCAAAGACATGGAGATAAGATAAATCCAGTTTTTTTCATGCATTAGCTCATACGGAATTTTGTTGTAACGGAGACGTATGAGGGATCTGTTTTGGGTATAACAAGTTGTATTGACTGATTCTGCCTACAAAAACAATGGAGCTTTAAAAAAAATCAGCATAGTGCTAGCAACTTCCACTAAAGTGCGGTTTCGTCTTTCGACAACGTCGTTATGTTATGGAATGTAAGCAACGGATGTTTGATGTAATATTCCGACATTTTCATAACATTCACGAAGAGTCTGATTCACAAATTTAGTTCAATTATTTGTTCGAACATTACGGACAGTTGCATTCAAATGAACTTGTATCTGCTTCAAGCATTTGTTGATGACCTCAGGAGCTTCATCCTTTGTTCTCAAAAACTTGACCCACGTAAATCTTGAGTAGTCATCGACGATTACCATAATATATTTCTTCCCATTTATACTCTCCACACGCATTGGCCCGCACAGATCCATATGCAAAAGATGGAGTTTTTCTTGATTAGTGTCATCCGCTTTGGGTTTATGAGAGGACTTGTTGCTTTTCCCTAGAGAACATGCCAAACATAGATGATCTTTCTTGAATTTCAGCTTTGTTAGACCTCGAACAAGACCTTGCTTAGCCAGCTAATTTAAAGTATCGAAATTCAAATGAGACAACCGTCGGTGCCATAACCAGCTTTTAGACTTAGAGGCTTTAGATAGCATATAGATTGGAGAAGACTTCAATATATCATCCAGTGAAATGATGTACAAATGTTTGTCTTTTGATCCAGAAAGTAAATCATCACCGTTTAAATTCCAAACATAACACATTTGTTTTCAGAATGCAACTTTGAGACCTGAGTCAAAAAACTGACCTACAAAGAACAAATTGTACCCGAGACCTTCAACATAATACACCAACGAGATTGTAACATTCCCAAGCTGATAATCACCATAACCCATAATCATTGCAATCTGATCATTTCTGAATCTAACGATACCCAAAAATTTGCTAACAAAGTTGATGAGCTGAGAGTGTTGTCCGGTCATATGCTTGGAGCAGCCCTAGTCCAGGTCCTAGAGTACGATTTGTACGACCAGAAATTGACACGGTAAGAAGATGAAGCAGTAGAAACTTTGGACCCCCATTTTTGCATGGGTTCCGAGTGGTTAGAAATCTTAGAACCTATAGTCTTAGATTAACTACTCGAACCTACATGTTTTATATCTTTGGGTTTCCCTGATTTGTTACTACTTGGTTGTGTTTGCTTAACTGGTGTTGCTAATATAGATTTCCTAGGAGGCACTACATTAGTTGAGATGATCCTAGTTAAAGGGCATGTATTTCCAACTATAGTGAAGGTCCGTCCAGTAGGTTTCCAGCTATATCTAATAGTAGTGTAAACTTTACCAATAGGTTTCCACATTTTCTTCATTTTGCTCTTAGCAGATCTAGATTTCACAGACTTAGGTTTGACACGAGCATTCACATCATTAAGATAACCGCTAACACAAAGATCATGAATAGCATCAAACATACATTCATGGCAGGTAGCACAAACAAGTTCAGAATTCGCATTCAACA
>BQNB010064028.1:1593-31351 GCA_026074375.1 Tanacetum coccineum | reverse complement strand
AGCATTTTAAGTTCGTTTTTGGTTATTTTAGCTCGTTTTTGAAGGTAAAAGATATGTGTAATTAAGCACTTATCAATTTCGATGAATCATTTGCTCCAGTTGCTCGCTTGGAGGCTGTCAGGATCTTTGTCGCATATGCTGCACACAAGTCTTTTCCAATTTTTGTATCGACCGCATTACACCAAAATTTTTGTAGAATGGATTGTTCATTTAACATGGTTCTACTCAATTATTGTAGAGTGCGGTTCTTTCTTTCTACTACCCCATTTGATTGTGGAGTACGAGGAGCGGAGAAATTGTGAGAAATTCCGTTTAACTCACAATAGTTTCTGAATTGTACTTCATTATCAAATTCCCGACCATGATCCGTTCTAATAGACACTATGGAACATCCTAATTTATTTTGAATCATTTTGCTAAATATTTCGAGCTCTTCGAAGGCTTCGGTTTTATTTCCTAAAAATCTAGTCCATGTATATCAAGAATAGTCATCTACAATTACTAAGGTGTAACGATTTCCTCTATAACTCCGTACGGCCGATGGGCCAAATAAGTCCATGTGTAATAATTCTAAGCATCTAGTTGTTGATACTAATTTTTTGCCTTTGTGACTAGCGTGAGTTTGCTTTCTAATTTTGCAAGCGTCACAAAAATATCGGTCAAATTTAAGCTTAGGTAAATTTCTAACTAATTCCCTAGAAGCCAATGATTGAATTAATTGCATATTTGCGTGACCTAATCTCCTATGCCATAAAGTGGAGTTTTCATCTAAAGTTGCAAGACATATTATATCTTTCGGTTTATTTCCTAATTTCATCACATATAGTCATCTTTTTCTAATTCCTCTACCTATCACCTTATCGTCTTTGATTTTTTCGCTATCATGTTCGGTAAATACTACTTTGCATTTATTATCACATATTTGACCAATACTAATGATATGTGAGAAATCACATATCCATTTTATATCAAAACAAGCCCTAAAAATATGAAAAAGTGCATAATTATGCTTGTATATGTGTATTTTGTCTTTTGTGAATGTGTAGGTACGGATATTGCAAATATCATAAGAAAAGAGCCAAAATAGGGTAAAAATGAACACGAGAATGGATAAAGTGCATAAGAGCCAGAGGTTTTCTAGCAAAAGGTCAACAAAAAGTCAATAATGGTCAAACCTTGGTCAACCACAAAAGTCAAAAACCCTTAAAACTCCAAAACAGCCCTTTTTGTTAAATCAAATTCATAAAAAGTCCTTAAATGTATAACACCGTTAGTCCTTTTATTTAAAAGTCTAATGGTCGTTAAGTCCCTTAACCCTTTTACAATTTATCCTAGCCATTAAACAAAACCGGCCCAACTCTTTTATATTAAACCCAAGCCCAAAGTCAACACCGGTCAAATGTTAAAATAAGTAAAAAAAGGCGCGAGAGGTTTACTGTTTAACCTTCGTCCCAAATTTACCTCGCAGCAAAAATCAAAGAGTAAATCTCATCTCCCAAGCTTGTCTATGTGGCAATGAAGATTCCAAGTACCAAGTGACATCTCAACATCAAAAACGTCACCCCTTGGTTTTGATTGGACAACTCTGACGACATGGATCACACGCGTGCATCAAAGAAACACACACCAATAAGGAAAATTACATTAAACTCAGTGTAAAAGAAGCACACATCCTCCTAATGATTAGATTGCCAGCGTGGCAATCCGTGTGCTCTCTTTTAATCCAACGGTCAAAGATGGGCATCCAATGATTAAAAGGAATTAAAGGTCAAGATCAAAAGGAGCGTGTGAAGACCTAGAAACTTCTCTTTTGCCCTATATAAGGAGCTCAGTCCTCACTCACAGAGATATCTAGGAGTAGGAGTAGCTTTAGTGTAGTTTAGAGTAGAACTTAGCTTATGCAATTTTTAGCTTAATGTATCATTTTTAATTGTGTTTTCAGATAACATAATCTCATTTTCAAGTTTGTACTCAGTCTTTAAATCAATAAAAATTTATTTTACTCTTGGTTCAATTTACAATTTCTGCTTTTACTTATTTTGCACTTATGGTTTAAAAGCTCTTTCTAATACTGTTCATAAGCTCAAATATGTTCTTAAGCTACTAAAAGCTCTCAAATAAGCTTGAATCCTAATGGAATTGGATGGCTGCTTATAGTATTCAAGCTGGTAATAGTACTTGATGGTCAAGTGTTAGGATTAGACTAGGTAATTAGATTAATCTTAAGCTATAAGCTTAAGCTGCTTCTATAAGCTCTAAATTAAGCATTCACCTCTGTTTAGCTGAGGTGGAGGTACTCTTTCATTTCCTTCTTCTATTTACTATTCTGTTGTTTAATTTTCTAGTTAATCTTTGCAAAGTAGCTTAATCTGCTTATCTTCTTCTTATTGCTATTTAGTTTTGCTTAATAATGCTTATTATAGTTGTTATGTGCTTATTATGTTTGATTGATAGTTTAAAATCTTAGATTGCACTTATTTGTTATAAAACAGCCATAAAAACCAAAAATAGTAGCATAGTAGTTAGCTTATTGTTCTGGCTTATTTGCTTGTTTAAATTAGCTCATTAAGTCTGTTTTTATCTTGTCACTATCTGGTAATCTGGATTTGTGCTTTAAATCTCAAATTTATAAGCTTAATATGGGATTTTACACTTTAAAGGGGTGTTTGGCTAAAGACAGTACTAACTTAAGTTAGTATTGTCCATAGCCATTTTATTTTTTTTAAGTGGATTTAAATTTCATATTATGGTTTATAAAGTTTGGATTTTAGGTTTTTAAAAGCTTAAATCAGTTTTAATCTAGTTAGTGTGATAGTTAGTATAATCTGTTAGCATAATTTTAAATTCATGTGCATTTTAAAGCTCAAGTGTGTTTTAGTTGCATTAGCTACTCTTGTTGCCTTTGATTTGGTGTTTAAAAAGTGTTAGAAGCAAGTCCTTAGGCCTGCTTTTGTTAGTTTTGTGTTTTGGTCATAAGTTGTCAATTGCATCAGATATTAATAAAGGCCTTAAGGCCATTTTTAAGCTAAAATTTCAGCTAGTATAAGTTAGATTTAGGTTTTCAAAATAAGAGCACAAGTAGATTATAAGCTAAATTAGTTCTGTTTGAGCTTATTTTGTAGTTAAAAGCTTATTAGCTTATCTGTTTTAGGTCTTTAAGTTAGCACTTTGTCTTTTATTCAAAAAAACCAAAAATAAAGTTAAACAGCATAAGTAGCTTTTTCATTTAGCTTTTTCTTTGATCATTTGATTTTCAAAATAGTTTTTAAAAGCTGTTTTAAGTAGTCTCTAGTATAAGCTTTAATATTTTTCAAATCAATTTGCCATAAGGTTCTTTTTGGTCACTTAAAAATAAGTCAAAGTAGTTAGTTTGTCTTGTGTTGAACCTATTTTTCAAATAAAAGATCTTATTTGATTTATTAGCTTTTGGCTTGTTTTCTTTGATTAATTTCTTGCTTATATTTTGTTCTTGTAGGTTAGTATTCAGTAGTTTGTAGTCTTATTTAGTTCATATTAGGGCCTTAATCATTTCTTTAGTTGCCCTTTAGTTAAAGTAAAGGAAAATACTTCCTTTTTAAATATAATTTGTAAAGTTTTTAGATGATCTTTTGGCTGATTTAGTAGTTTTTAATAAAAGTTGCCTTTTACAAATTTTTGCTTATTTAGTAGCTGTTTTACAACTTTGTTTTTAAAGTTTTGAAAAAAAAAGCAAAAAAAGATAGGCCTTGGTTTCGAAACCATGACCTAGCCTTTAACAATTACACGTCCAAACAATACACACCACTCATAACCACCAGCACAGTAGGGACTATCATGTCAAGATACTCCTACACTTGTCTTTTAACACCCTTTTCTACTTTCCTATTTTCCTAAATAATGAGAAATTCCATTTAACTCACAATAGTTTCCGAATTGTACTTCATTATCAAATTCCCGACCATGATCCGATCTAATTGACACTATGGAACATCCTAATTTATTTTGAATCATTTTACTAAATATTTCAAACTCACCGAATGCTTCGATTTTATTTTCTAAAAATCTAGTCCATGTATATCGAGAATAGTCATCTATAATTACTAAGGTATAACGATTTCCTCCATAACTCCGCACGGAGGATGGGCCAAATAAGTCCATGTGCAATAATTCTAAGCATCTAGTTGTTGATACTATATTTTTTTCTTTGTGACTAGCATGAGCTCGCTTTCCAATTTTTCAAGCGTCACAAAAATGTCGGTCAAATTTAAGCTTAGGTAGATTTCTAACTAATTCCTTAGAAGCCAATGATTGAATTAATTGCATATTGGCGTGACCTAATCTCCTATGCCATAAAGTGGAGTTTTCGTCTAAAGTAGCAAGACATATTTTATATTCCAGTTTATTTCCTAATTTCATCACATATAGTCATCTTTTTCTAATTCCTCTACATATGACCTTTTCGTCTTTGATTATTTCGCTATCATGTTCGGTAAATACTAATTTGCATTTATTATCACATATTTGACCAACACTAAGCAAATTAAATTTTAAATTATCTACGTGCTCAAAATTTTTAATAATTAGGGAGTCATGAGAAATCATACCTTTGCCTATGATGTTGCCTCGTAAATTGCTTCCAAAAATGACGTTCCCTCCGTTATACGCTTTGTATGTAGAAAACAATTTTTGGTTACCCGTCATATGCTTTGAGCATCCACTATTTTTAATCCATTCGTCGGGCTCTAAGTTTATTCCTAAGCATATTTCATTTGATGCTTGAGCTACAAGACAAGTTTCGTCTTTATCCTTTTCTTCCTCATTTTCGCCACAATCACTCCATGCTCCTCCAATGAAAGCTTTTTTATTATTGCTTCTTTACGACTTTTGACATTCTCCGATGAAATGATTTGGATCTCCACATCTAAAGCATTTTCTTTCACTTTTACTATCTTTGTCACTTCTACTTCTTTGAAATGACTTTCTTTCGTCTCGTGGTTGTCTTGCAAATCTTCCTCGTCTTTTGAAAAATTTCTTGAATTCTTTTACGGCCATGGCGTATTCTTCGTCTTCACTATCAGAATTCAAGCTATCTTCATTACTTGATTCCTTTTTAGCCTTCAAAGCAAGAGATCTATTTTGATCTCTTTTGCCTTTGACCATTTCGGAATCATTCTTAATTATTACTTCATAAACTTTCAAGTTTCCAATAAGTTCATCAAGCGATAGAGATGTTAAATCCTTTGATTCTTCAATAGTCGTAACCTTTGTGCGTCATTTAGGATGAAGTGCCCTAAGAAATTTCCTAACATAATTCATGCTAGAAAAACCTTCATCAAGTGCTTTTAGACTAGTAATAATAGTGTTAAATCTAGCAAAAGCATTATCTATAGATTCCTCTTCCGGAATCGTAAATTTTTCATATTGTTAAACAAGAAGATCTATTTTATTATCTTTGACTTGACTATTACCTTGGTGAATGATTAATAAAGTGTTCCAAATTTCTTTTGCGGTTTTACACATGAAAATTCTTTTGTATTCTTTACGTGATAAAGCATTATAAATCACTATTTTAGCTTTATTATTTTTAGCAAGTTTCTTTTTAAGATCATCGTTTTGTTTACCAAAAGATACAGTTTCATCCTTTTTAGTTTCGGGATTATATTGAATAGGAGGAAAATCACCATAGGTAATAACATGCCAAAGATCTAGATCTTTTGATTTCACATAAGTTTCGAATCTATTTTTCCAATAAATAAATCCATCACTTTTAAATAGTGGTGGTCTCTGCATAGATTGTCATTCTAAATATTTTTCCGATTTTATAGATCGATTCAAGTTTTAAAATACAGTTTATTTTAAAAATCTTGTTTGACGTGGCTCCTGATACCAATTGTGAAAAACTAAAAGGGTGGTTGAATGGTTTACCGCTTTTTAAATTAATATTATGTTTGTTTATAAAAACTTATATTCGATTTTATGTGAATTCTCAATATGCACAATATGAACAATTTAACTAATCAAGTAAGTAATGACAAGATATAAAATAAATATGCAAGATAAGAGATAAGAGATGGAAAGATCAAACCACAACACGAGGATTTATAGTGGTTCGGTAACGAAGCACCTCTTCACCCTACTCCACTCACCGAGCACCAAACTCGAGAGTTTTCTTTACTATGTCAACAAGCTCCCTTTAGGCGGAGAAAACCGTACACAACTTAGCTTACACCAATTTTCGACACTAAGCGAAATGTCAAGTTGTAATCCTAGCTAGAACCAATCTATCACAACAAAACACACCACTTCACGACAATTCACAACTTGGCTTCACCATACGACTTCTTCTTCACTACACGACTATTCTTTACTTCACAACTTCTCTACCCTTCACAACCTTTCTATACTTTTCTTCACAACTTCACTTTAACTAAACACTACCTTGATCACACCAATTAAACACTACCTACTAAGATCAACCCGATATATCTATACTTACAATGATCACCACAATCTACTTAGTATACACAACTACGATACACACCTTCAATATACACAAATGATTTACAAGATATGATACAATTTCAAAAAGGTTGCAAGGACACACACTAAGCTATAATACTTCTTCACTTGATGATAGTAAGTATTCTTCTCATGCACTTGAGGATCAAAGCTTGGACCACTTGGAAACAAGGCTTTATGATTAAATGATCAAAGGAAAGAAAGGAAAGTATAAACTGATTTAGAACAGAAACAAAGTGTGTGCAAAAGGTAAGAAAAACAATGAGGAATAGTTCAGTATTTATAGGCCAGCTGAGCTGGATTTTTATCTGGGCTGTCCCCTTAAATAGGGGTCGGTCCCCTTAATTATTAAGGGGACCGCCCTTATAATTAAGGGGGCCGCCCAGCCCACACGCTCCATTTTTTGTCTTTTCTGGGGGAGGTGTTTTCTGAAACATTTCTAGCCGTTTTTAGTTATAAAATTTAAATTCAAAATATTTATTTTGAATAAAACATTTCTTTTAAATCCAAAAATGTTTTGTAAAAGTTATAAACATTTTTATACAAAATGTGGTTGAATAAAAGTTTCTTTGATCATAAAATGCATTAAGCATATGTTTATTCATACCTTTAAGTGATTAAATTTTCAAAATGAAAATTTACTACTAATTAGTTGTTTACAAATAATTTTTCCTTAATTGTTTTTACATTTTGTGATTATCAAAACGTAGAGAGATCGAAAAAAATATTAATAACGTTTTAGGCATTATTTCTATCAACACAACACTCTCATTGACCGAAAACGGTGTGGGCCCGGTGTTGTCGCCAGTGAATATAGTCGGGATACAATTCCCTTCGAGCTTCCCCCGACGTTATTTCTCCGGCGAAATGTCCTCGGGGAAAAGTATCTCTAGCGATAAGTCCGCGGCGAAAGTACGATTTGAATTTGTCCATAGTAATGAAAAATCTAAGGATATGCATTGCAATAATTTATGGTGCAACTAAAATAAACAAACGAACTTGGAGTTCATGAGGTGCCAAACATTATTAATAGAATATTCATCATTTACGGATTTTAGATAAAAGCATTGTGTTGTTTGTATACACTAATGCTAGTTTAATTGAGATGACACTCAATACTAGTCATGGTAGGATTTCATCTTTGATGATGACCATGTGGACTAGCTATGTTCAACTGAGAGTATAGTTGCATTATACATTAAAGAATAGGAATGCTTTACACTTTTAGAAGCTGTGAAAGATTATTGTCTCCAACAGGTGTTTTGCCGATGCCACACACCCTATGGAATATAGTGTGTAATATCGAGATACATGTATGCACGCGAACAAACAATCATCATAGATATTTAAGAACTTCATTAATTGAATTTTTGAAATAAGTATTCTCAAAATTATAAAAGATCAAAAGCTAATTGGATTTGATGAAATCTATGTATTGTCAACAAGAACGATCGTTGTATCTTGAGGCATGATTCTTCAACTAGGATAATCATGCATTGGTCTTTTTAGTATTTGGATAAGGGATATTATACAATTTTTATTTTATAATAAATTAAAGTACTTGGTATGTTTGTTTCAATTTAATATTAACTGTGTCATATATTTGCATGTTTAAATTCGTGAATAATTTTTATTATTCTAAATTAGTCCATTGTCGATCAACAATATAAGAATATTGTTGAACTAAGACAAATTTGAGTGATTGGTAATATTCTATAAATATTAAAGGATGTATCCGCCAAACTCACATGATATTCACAAGAATGCATATCGTACTTCCCTAACTAACAAGATTGTCACTTTATGGATCGTCTTCGTTAAGTGAATCTTGTAAGTGATTTTATTAACTAATACTTAGACTTGAAATGCAAGAAGGTATTGCATATGTAGATAATCCTTCTTGTTTTAGTTTAAGCTATCTTGAACAAGGTAGCTAATAAAGACTATTTTTAGAAGTGATTATGAAGCATATGACTGACACATACATTCAATATAGAATTTGTTCCTTCAAACTGTTGAAGAATAATGCCACTGGGACCCTCGTTGGATTAATCAGATATATGTGTGGCCGCACCCAAAACTTATCTAGATGTGTCTCGATGATTCTTGGTAATCTTGATTAATAACATAAGCGAGAAATAAAATCGTTAAATAATGGAATGACTTAGATCCATATTTACTTTTAACACGGTATCTGAAACAAATGGATGATAAATGGTAAATCATTTAAATGTAACTTTACGAAACTAGACTCATGTATCCCATTGACGTGATGCGAAACTCTTACCAATGTTATTATATTATTTGAGTCATGTCCAAGTGAGAGCTGTTGAGATAGATACATATATCAAATAATATATGTCCGGAAAATTACATGAGCCTGTGGGGACACACCGCATTAATACGTAAAACAATTATATATTAATATATTATTTGTGATATATTAATTAGCAATAAAGCTGTAACGAGTGTTAATTAATTAGCTACTTAATGGGATTTACAAAACGGTTGTTAATTGTCAACTAGAAGGACTTAAATGTAAAAAACAAGAAAAAAGAAAGTTTGGGAAACCCTCTTTGTTTTCTTAACCAACCGGTGGAGGATTCCTAATAGGATTAGGATTGCTTGGCTTGCAAGCCAAGTAATCTACCCTATATAAGGAGGTTAAGGGTTCATTATTTATTAATGTTGGAAAAACAAAAATCCCTAAAAACTCTTTCCCCTTCTCTTCACTTGTGTACCGATCGACTACAACCCACAAAGGGTTTTTGGTTTGGTTTTACGATCGACCAAAACACCTAGGAGGTGTTCGTGTGTTGCTTCATTCACGAACGAAGGGTTTCGTTAAGCTTTATCGCTACTAATACTAGCATACTTAATTGTTTGCTAAAAATGTATTGAGTGTGTATCTTATAGAGAGTTCATACTTAATTTTAAACTTGATGGTTTCACGTTTGTTAGTTTAACACACACGTGTGTTTTCAAGATTCGTTGTCCGCTTGCTTAATTTTCTAAAAGGTACGCTATTATTAAACCTATGTTAATTATATTATACTATACGTGTTTATATGTCTTCCGTTGGGTACTCGTGTTATTAAAATGTTAATAGTTTATAAAATCCAACAAAACATTCCTAAACATTACTTCATTCAATGCAACGATAATACTTTTAGTAATATTACAGTAAACCATACGAAGATAAATAGAGAAATCTGATTATGATCTTCAAAATACCAAATAGGATGACAAGGAATGATCATCATATTCAACATGTTGATCCGTTAAACCTTTACTGGATTACAATATGTCAACAAACTTTATAAAAAAATCTAAAAGTTTCACATAAAAACTTTGATAACTGATGTTAGTACTATTCTAGTTTGGGTTAAACTCCATGGTGTACCCGTCACGGCCTTCAGCGACGATGGCTTGAGTGCCATTGCTACTAAACTAGGTACTCATCTTATGCTTGACTCTTATACATCTGATATGTGCATGCAATCTTGAGGTAGGTCAAGCTATGCTAGAGTTATGATTGACCATCGAGCTGATGTGGAGTTGAAAGATAATATTGTCATGGCTATGCCTAGAATTAAAGGGGAGGGCTAATATACTTTTAATATTCGTGTTGAGTATGAGTGGAAACCCTCTAGGTGTGCGTGTTGCAAGGTTTTTGGACATGTCCATGAGGAATGTACAAAGAATATCGGTGCTGGTGTAACAAAGAATTTGTAGAAGACTAGTCAAACTCCTAAAGGAATTCCAGTTGGACAGAAGATGAGATTTAAACCTAAACATGTGTTTCAACCTGTTTCTAAAAAGTCTACTGCTAACACTGGTAGAAAAAAGAAGAATAACTCAGAGTCTACTAATGAGGTTAGTAAGTCAAACTCTTTTGAGGTGCTTACATTGGTTGGTAATGATGTGGATTTGGGTACGAATGGAGGGATCTCAAACTCGGCTGATAAGGGAACCAATAATGTTAGTTCTAGTAATACTCCTATTGGTGAGAAAATCGATAAAATAGAACGACAAATTTATGAAGGTAAACTTAGGTTTGTGTATGATAACGGGAACCCGCTTGTTCCTATGGGTATTATGGAAAATGATAGTGAAGTGGAAGTAGTTTTTGATGAAACTGCTAACTTAAGGATTTCAACGAGTGGTAAAGATGGAAGTGATAAAGGTTACGGTACTAATAGCTTGTTAGAAAAATTAAGGGATTCTTATCTGGATAATGATGATTATGACCCGTATGATGACGATATGTACGAGAATCATGATATGTCCGAGCACCTTCAGTCTATTTGTGATGATCTTGATATCACGGTCTGTGGCAGGAAGAAGAAATAGATTTTTTGATGTTTGTTGAGTCAATTGTAATCTAGTCTTAGTAATATCCTCCAATGGAGTAGTTGTGCTTGTTATGTGCGCTTTGTGCCTATGTAATGGGCTGAGATGTGGGACTCACCCACATTCTTTGTACTGAATCATTTTTTTGGAGTAATACATTTACGGGGAAACCCTTTACCAAAAAAAACTTTAATAACTAATTGTGACATATTACTTACTAGATCTACTAATTAAATTTATTTAGTCATTGCGTGAGTCTCTTATTTAGTCATTGCGTGAGTCTCTTATATATCGATTAGTGTTAGACGATGTATCATGTTCGAATTTAAGACCTTTTGTTATCATTTCAAAAGATGATTATTCTTTTAATTGTTGGGCCACTTATTCTTTTAATGATTCTTTGATGATTTCTCACTTATTCTACGCCGATGATGTTGTGTTTATAGGCGAATGGAATACTTTAAATATTAATACAATCGTTAATGTTTTGATGTGTTTTTTATGGCCTCAGGAGTTAGAATAAATATTCAATAAAGTAAGTTGATGGGAATTAGAGTTCATTAGGAGGAAGTGGATAGAACAGCTAGGATTGTTGGTTGCACTACATTTCGTCTCCTTATCACTATCTTGGTGTCAAAGTTGGTGGTGTCAGGTCGAAAATTAGCTCTTAGGATAAAGTTAATTCTAAAGTGTACTCAAGGCTTTCTAAATGGAAGCTTAACTCCCTTTATATAGGAGGTTGGCTTACGCTCCTTAAATTAGTTATTAGTTCTATTTCGCTCTATCATATGTCTATTTTCAAAGTCCCCATGTGTGTGCTTAATCACTTAGAATCAATCCGCACAAATTTCTTAAATGGTGTAGATGGTTTGAATAAAAATATGGTGTGGATTAGTTGGAAGAAAGTTTTAACATCCAAGAACAAGGGGGTCTCAATTTTAGCCAGCCTCTTTGTTATTAATCGTGCTTTAACATTTAAATGGCTTTGGCATTTTAAGACTCAAAGTCCTTCATTGTAGTCTCGGGTAATTAAAGCTATTTATGGTGTTCATGGTGCTTTGGATAATTTCTTCTGTAATTTTAGGAGTTCGCCTTGGCTTGATATCCTTCATGACGTTTCTTCTCTTAAATCCAAAGGTATTGATCTCTGTGCGCTCAATCGTAAAAAGATTAGTAATGGAGAAGATACGCTCTTTTGGGAATAACATTAAAAAGGGGAGAAAGATTTGAGAAGTCAATTTCTGAGACTATACGCCTTAGAAAATTGCAAGCATATTACAATGGCTGCTAAATTGAGACATGATTCTTTAGCCTCTTCTTTTTGTCGTCCTCCAAGGGGAGGAGCTGAAGAGACTCAGTTTGGCCTCTTTAATTCGTGCCTTGCAGATTTGATTCTTCCACAAATGTTAGATTATTGGTTCTGGTCTCTTGAGGGTTTGGGCGAATTTTCAGTTAAATCTACTCGTATCCTTATTAATGATTCCTTTCATTCTATTGGGGACGTCCCTACTAGATGGGTTAAGCTTGTTCTGATAAAGATTGATATTTTTGTTTGGAGAGTTTTCTTGGATAAGTTACCTACCCGGTTGAACCCTTCTCTTAGAGGTGTTGAAATTCTCTCTATTCTATGTCTAATTTGTAATGTTGCACCTGAATCTTCTTCTCATCTTTTTTTCACGTGCCCCCTTGCTCGTCTCTTAAGATGTAAGGTGTTACGTTGGTAGGAGATTGAGGAGCATGGTTATTGTTCATATGATGAGTAGCTTCTTTGGTTTAAAAGTATTCGTTTGTCATCGAGGTTGAAAGGAGTGCTCGAAGGTGTTTGCTATGTGATGTGGTGGGCTATTTGGAGATTTACAAACCGTTTTCTTTTTTATAAGAGTCCTCCCCGTAAGGATACCCTATTTGATGATATAGTTCAAAGGTCTTTTGATTGGTGTTCTAGTCGTTGTACATCTTTTTTTAATTGAGTTACTTGGATGAAAAATCCTAACCTTTTATGTTTATAATTTTCTAGCTCCTTGCTAGTTTCTCTTAATAATATATGTCGTTAAAAAAAATTGATACGGCCTAACCAGTATCAAGGTAGCAGCACTATAACATTTGTAAGCTTTGTAAGAAAAGAGACGAGAAGACTAGAGAATTATCTGAAAAAACGTAATGCTATCATTAATAATGAGGTGTTTAAATACCCATTGAATGACAATCATAAACAATGACGGACTATGATGACACTTATCCTATTACGACTCAAAGACATATCCTAAACAATAAACCTAAATAAAGATAAATATGATGAGTGTCTCCTATCCCATCACGAACTCGTTGTGCCAACCTGGCGCGACCTTGGTCCTCATCCCACGTCTCAACTATCGAACCTCTGTTGTTCCCTTGGTCGTAACATTTACACATCAGTATATGATGATTTTGTAAACGTCAAAGATATCAAAATAAGTAAAGCAGAAGGTGAATGATTGGAAAAACAAAACACTATCATATGCTGGTAGACTTCAATTGATTGCTTTTGTCTTAGCATCAATGCACATATATTGGGCTTCTGTTTTCCTTATTCCTAAAACTACTGTGAAAGACATTGAAAAAGTCTTAAAAGGTTTTTTATGGAGTCAAGGAGAGTTAAAAAAAGGAGCTGCAAAAATAGCTTGGAAGATTGTCTGTACTCCTAAAAACAAAGGGGGTTTGAGGATCAAAAGTTTGGGGCCATAGAATGAATCTCTTTTATGCAAGCATTTATGGAATGTGAGCTCTAAAAAGGACAGTCTCTGGGTTAAATGGGTGAATGTGGTTAAATTGAAAGGAAAAAACATTTGGGAGGTGGACATTGAGGATAATGATTGTGGTACTTGGAAGGCTTTGCTGAACATGAGAAGTAAGATTAGGAACAATATATTTCAGAAACTTGATGATGGAGATGATACTAATGTCTGATTTGATAATTGGAGTAATGTTGGCCCCATTTGTGATATTGTCCCATTCAGAAATATATATGAAGCCAGACTTTCAGAAAGATCTAGTGTGGCTAATATGTTGAATAATAATGAATGGAATTGGCCCAAAGGATGGAAGTCCTAATTTAAGGAAATCAGTAAAATTGGTATACCAAAATTGAAAAAAGATGTGAAGGACAATACTGTTTGGAGGGATGGAAATGGAATAGAAGGAAGATTCTCTACCAAAAAAGTATGGGAGAATTTTGAACAAGATTTGCCTGATGTTAGCTGGTATAAAGTTATCTGGTTCACTCCGGGTAATCCCAGGTATGCTTTTTATAATGTGGCTTGCTATCCATAAAAGATCGACTACTGAAGATAGATTAATGGAATGGGGGAATAGAGGTAACCTAATATGCCCCTTATGCAAGAAAGTAAATGACTCACATGAACACCTCTTCTTTAAATGTCCCTTTTCTGAAGAAGTATGAAATGAAGTAAAAGCTAAATTGAAGAAAAGGAATTGGGATAATGATTGGATGTATGTAGTGGCAAATATTGCAATTGGTGGGTGTAAAAATAGCATTAATAGCATTCTAGACAGAATTGCTATTGCCACTGTGATATACTACATTTGGAATGAAAGGAATAAAAGGATTTTTACAACTGACCAAAGGAATCCTCAGAGCTTGATTAATGGAATTATTGAAAGTTTGAAGATGAAGTTGATGAGTTTGAAGGTCAAAAGATCAAGAAATGTGAAGAGAATCAGTGAAGAGTGAAACATCAAAATGTGCTATGTCAATTAAAAGATTGATTTGTCTCTGAAAGGAGTGTTTGGATAAAGGAAAGTCTTAGATTCTGGTTTTCTTTAAGCATATTCCAGTTTGATATACATGTCATTACAATGACTAGTACCTTGTATCTTGGAGTTTCCCTTGGTAAAAGTCCCCTTTGGCTCTTATAAGTGCTTAGATTGACCTTGGGAGGGTCCAAGTCCTTATTTGGGTCATTATGGGAATTTTGCACATGGAGATGTACCATAAAGTAGGTGACTAGTATTGTGATGTTGAATGACATGGGTGGGCTCTGTTCATAGTTGGATCAGGTTATTTCTGGATTCAAAAAGAACTTTGCTAAGGAGGTTATGATGGTTTGCAAAAGGGTGGGTGTTTCTGATTTAGTGATGCCTGCTCGATGGGTGAGAAATGTAGCTGAATTGGAAGAGCCCCTTTTGCATTGTGAATGGGAGCTATAGCCCACACAATGATGCCCTCTCAAGTTTGGACAATGCCATTGTGGTTGCAGGTTGAATGGCATGAGTCTGGCTTGAGTTGTGGAAATGTAGTTGTGAGGCTATGGTATTTGGTGCTTTAGGTGAACTATTAAGGATAGTTGAGATGACTATGCCTTCTCTTTTTCTTGTTGGGAAAGTAACAGAGAAAATCAGAGTATCCGAGATCTATATAGAGGTAGCAGATATCGGACAAAGTTGTTTAGTTCTTGTATGTTGTTTGTAGTTTGCATAAAGTTCAGGAATGTTTGTTCTTGTGTAATTTGTAATAGTTTGTTGATAATTAATAAGAAATGTTCACCTTTGCATAAAAAAATATATCAAAATAAGTTATAATTTTTGTACCGCATGCAAACTTGCGAGAGCATAGCATTTTGGAGGCACAGTGGAGTATTTAGCTTCGATATGATTAAGGTAAAGTAATACCAAGTAACTGATAAGAATGTTGTGTCCGTAAGAAACAAAATGTAGCAATCGAAGATCTTATGGAAATATAATTGGGCCACAATGGATGATTAAATAAATCGATTTAAGATCAATCAAAACTTGTAAAACGTGGAAAAAACTAGCTAGCATAGGATACTCTATACTTAATTATTGTGTCTCTTATTTTTCTTGATGAAAATACTTTTATTCAAAATAAAAAAGCTAGGTTAAATCTAGCAAGAAGGTAGAGCATAACAAGAACAATTGCATTGCATAATCGGGGAAGTTCCTAAGACTGAGTTACTATCATGAATTCACAATATCGATTCTTACACATGACTGAAGAGAGTTTGGTCAGAAATTACCTAATAATTCCAACCTTTCCAGGTTACCTAAACAGAAGTAAAAAACTACAAATTCAAAATACTTAATTGACCGAGACTAAAGATCTTCATATATTTTTGTTCGATTAGGGTTTATCAACGAACTTTCTTATGCAGCGGTGACTAGTATCATACTAAAAAACATTATATAAATTGAATTTGGTTGTGTTCGGGTTTGGTTTTAGGTTGTTTTGTAGGAGTGTCGCTTTGTGGTTTGGTGTTTGTAACATCTAGCTTTATGCTAGATTTTCCTTAATAAATTTGCCGTTAAAAAAATATGTTACTTTTTATAACTTTTATTTAAGTTTGTATACATTTCTCGCACTTGATAGAAAACAGTAAGTAACAAAAAGGACAATCCGATATCTTTCTAAAACCAAATTTGGCCATATGATGTAAGATCTATTTTAACCTATGCGCTCATCAATTTTATTGTAAATCATACGAAGCAAAATAGAGTAATCTGATTATGATTTTCAAAATACCAAATAGGATGGCAAGGAATTATCATCAAATTCAACATGTTTATCCGTGAAACCTTTACTTGATTACAAGATGTCAACAAACTTTATAAAAAAATGCTAAAAGTTTCAAATAAAAACTTTGATAATTGATTGTGACATATTACTTACTAGCTCTATTAGTAATGTTTATTTATTATTTTTTTTTTCTGTTTTTTATAGTTATGTTTATTTAGTCATTGTGTGAGTCTTATATATTGATTAGTGTTAGACATGTTCGAATTTAAGACCTTTTGTTATCATTTGAAAGAGATGATCATTCTTTTAATTGTTGGGCCACTTATTCTTTTCTTGTTTCACCTGACTCTTAATCTTTTTCTTACAAAAGAAGCAAATCTTCCACCAGGTCCATATCCATGGCCAATTATAGGCAACCTTTTCCAAATTGGAGAGAATGCTCATGTTCAACTAGCCAAACTAGCCCAAGTGCATGGACCCCTCATGTCACTTCGCCTCGGTCAACAAACATTGATTGTCGGGTCATCACCCATCGTAGCTTCAGAGATTCTCAAGACTCATGATCACGTGCTTTCAGCTCGATATGTACCAATACTGCTTCGAGATAAAGAACCAACCGTTTTCAGAATGAACCTTGTATTTAAATCAGAATGTGACGATGGTTGGAGGAGTCTACGAAATATATACAAATCCGAGGTCTTTTCAAGCAAAGCTATGGAATCACGTGTGACTATGAGAGAGAATAAGGTTATGGAGATGGTGAAGTACATACGTTCAAAACAAGGTGAAGATATAATTATAAAGGATGTTATGTCTGCCACTGCGATTAACATCCTCAGCAATACATCATTGTCGATCGATATTTTGGACTTTGAAGGCAATGGAATTGGCGCGGGCATTAAGGATTCAGTAAGAAAAGTCGCAATGTTGTGTGCAAAGCCACAATTAGCGGACTTGTACCCAATATTGGGTCGATTATTGGGTCGATTGGATCTACATGATTGGTATAAGAAGGTCATGCATGTCATGGAATGTGAGTTCAAAACTATATGGGAGGAAATTCTCCAAAGTAAAAGAGAAGGAAGCAAGAATTTGTCGAATCTAAAAGATTTCATGGATACTTTGATAGATAGAGGGTTTACAGATCAACAAATATATCCGGTGATGGAGGTTAAGTTTCAACCCTCTCTATCTCTCTTTTCGTAAGCTTAACTAATCGATCAACCATTATATATAACTAGTTTTTTCGTTCACTTAGATCTTTAAACTCTTTTGCTACACGTAAAAACTCTATCCCATTAAAGCATAGATATTTTTGGAAATTTAGTGATATGGAACTACCAAAATTCACCATGTTAAACCAGTATTTAATCATCATACATTCGTAAGTCTTTTTGTTTATGTGACTAAGATATCTTTCATTTGGATGATATATTATAGAAGCTTGACTAAGATATCCTCTTTTCCCTTAACAGGAGCTTTTTGCGGCAGGCATTGAATCTTTGAGTTTCACTACTGAATGGTTTGTATCTGAGCTGCTTAAAAACCCAGAAGTATTTGAAGAGGCTAAGGATGAAGTTATAAAAGAAATAGGGAGAAATGTAGTCAAAGAGTCCGATTTAGTTCGCCTTCCCTTCCTAGAAGCTTGTTTCAAGGAAACACTTAGATTGCACTCTCCAGCACCACTTCTTTTGCCTCATAAAGCAATGGAAACTTGTGAAGTGATGGGTTACACTATTCCAAAAGACAGCCAAATACTCGTTAACGTTTGGGCTATTAGTCGCGATCCCAAACTTTGGGATGACCCTTTAAGTTTCAAGCCCGATAGATTTATCGGATCAAAGTTGTGTTATAAAGGGAATGACTTTGAATACTTCCCATTTGGATCAGGAAGAAGAATGTGTCCTGCGGAATCAATGGCTTCCAAGACAATCCTCTTAACTGTTGCTTCTTTAGTTATGAACTTCGAATGGTTCCTTCCCAATAATGACATGGATCCCTGTGACATCAACATGGAAGAAGAAATGCATGCACCAATGTATAAGAAAGAAGCTTTGCATGTAAACTTCAAGGTTCGTGAGGGTTACAATAATTAGCATCATGGTTTTAATTTGGTTTAATCATGTAAATAAAATAAGCCTGTTTAATTAATATAAAAAGGCCTTATGAAAGTTGTGATAAGAGAAAATGTTGGGGTATATCATATGGAATGTTTGTATAAACTGGATCTGAAGTCTTGCTTTATAAATTTGATTAACTGTTCACACATTTTTCCAGTTTGTTGTATATGTACTTGTTAAGAAATCGGTTTATCAAAATGTAAGTCACTTATGTAAAAACACTTGCTAGGAAGAATCTAATGTTGGAAAAAGCATTAAACACAGTCGAATTAAAACACAAATCAATCTATAAAGCATCACAAGATGTTTATTTCGTTTGTTCCAAATGAAACAGATGAATAGAGGACTCAAAATTTTGCATAAGTTGCAAAGATGAGTAACTATGGAAGCCAGATATGTGTGGTATGTTTGATCTTTGAATTAAGCAAGAAACAAACGCACATAAAATGCGCTACATATCATATTAACTCATTATCAGAATACTAATACCGTGTCCATTTAGCAGAAATTAAACAACACACTATAATCGTACATGTTCCGATACACAAAACTTATGATGAAAAAGGTCGTGATCACAAGAGATCTAATGTACAACACATCGAACACCTAGCAAATTTAAATCTGAGATATATGATTTAAATATAAGAATGACTTCGGGTTATGGCAAATAAAGATGCGAGCTTTAATGGTACATCAAGGAAATGATGCTGCATTAGAGACATTACCCGCGGACATGAAAGCAGGTGAAAAGGCTGCTTTGATGAAGAAGGCATACAGTATCTTGATTCTATGCTTGGGAGAATGGGTTTTATGGGAAGTTACCAAGGAAACAACTGCTGCACGAATTTGGATGAAGTTAACTAGTGTGTATATGACTAAGGGGGTGTTTTTTTTTCTTTAATGCCTCTTAATGAGTGAGCCCAACCTTTATTCCCCCTTATTGGGTAGGACCACAAAACCACTCTCTCTTGAATAAGAGGCAAAACTAGACATATATATCTACCCCTTAATCTCAAGAAGAAAAGAAACAAGCCCTAAGTCCATAACAAACAGATTGTATCTGAAGAAGAAGAAGTTGTACACGTACTCTATGAGTCTAGGTACGAAAATGAGTGATCATATAGATGAGTTTAATAAGTTGATACTTGAATTGACGAATATTGATATCGAGATTGGGGATGAGGATCAGGCAATTATGTTACTTACGTCGTTGCCATCGTCTTATGAAAATTTTGTGGAGACATTGTTTTATGGGAGGGAATCCTTGACAATGAAGGATGTTCTGGCGACTCTGAATTCAAGGAGTTGAAGAAAGAACTGAAGGCACAAAGGAAGAAACTGGTGACGGGTTATATGCATGGGAAAGGTTAAATCATTCAGGTAAAGCTCATGTTGATAGAAATAATGCCTAAAAATGTTATTGATCTTTTTTGACTTCTTTACGTTTTGATAATCACAAAATGTAAAAACGCTCTATGTAAAATTAAACGTAAACAAGTAACTAGTCGTAAATTTTTATTTAAAAAATTACACTTAAAGGTATGAATAAATAAATGCTTAATTTATTTGTGATCAAACGAATTTATTTTTACCAAACCTTGCATTTTTATAAAATGTAACAAATATTTTTAAAACTTATAGAAAACATTTTTGTAATTACAAGAAATGTTTTATTCAAAATTAATATTTTGAATTCAAAATTTCCCCCTAAAATTGAATAAAACTGATCCAGAAATCACCTTCCCTGAAAAGACAAAAATGGGAGCGTCCTACTATAGGCGGTCCCCTTATAGGTATGAGCGGCTCTCTTAGTGATAAGGCGGCCGACAATGGAGCTAAGGAGGCCGGCCATGTAAAACAGCTCCTAGCTCTACCTATAAATAGTGGACTGTTTCTCACAGACTTTTCACCCTTTGCACTTATTTTCTTTCTGTTCAAAATCAGTTTATATATCTCCTACAATCCTTAGATCTTCAAGTGCAAGAGAAGAATACTTCTTATCATCGAGCTACGAAGTATTATTGTTTAGTGTTTACGTAACGTAGTTACGACTGTGGTGTATCTTGTAATTCATTTATATCTCTTGTGATTGTGTGTACTTGAGGACAAGTAGGATGTGATCATCCAATATCATTCTTCATCCTAACCCTTGGTTAGACTCGAATGAGGATGTGATCGAATTATACATATATATTCCTTCGTTACGGCCATGTATGACGATTCAGCTGCCTTGTTAGTGTGGTACTTTCGGTGAAAGATTGTTAGAGTGATCAACCCATTAAGCCTATTAACCCAATTTGCTTTTTGACTTGTTATTCTTTAGCTTTAGTGGTGGAGATGTGTATCCTTGCCAAGCATATGATAGAAAACTAATCACGACTGAGCAAATGAGTATACCTATTAAATGTTACACCCTAGATTAGTTGAGTGATCTGAGTGTTTTCATTTCCCATATTTCGAGAGGTGCTTGGTTTTGTACAGGTGATTAAACGAAAGAATGCTTAGAGGAAAAAATATTTAACTTCGGTTAGGATACATTTTCAATAAATTTCTAGAGTCTACTTGAGGAAAAGTAAGATTCAAGTGGGGGGATATTTGATGACATCAAATAACATTACTTTTATAGCGTCATTTATCCCAAGTAAATTACCCACTTTTATATAATTATTGCAAGAATTGTTCATTAATTGCTTAAAGTTGTTAATTGCAGTAATTATGGAGAACATTGTGAAGACAAGCTAAAAGGCGCACATTTTGGAGCTTAAATGAAGATATTTGAAGATTACTTAATTCTGACTACATACACCGTATCCAGCAAAGAATATACGGCGTATCAGCCCC
Source organism: Tanacetum coccineum (assembly GCA_026074375.1). Classification (NCBI taxonomy): domain Eukaryota; kingdom Viridiplantae; phylum Streptophyta; class Magnoliopsida; order Asterales; family Asteraceae; genus Tanacetum; species Tanacetum coccineum. The sequence continues at coordinate 10,009 of BQNB010064028.1, read as the reverse complement.
TGGAATTCACAAGAAAACGCGTACGTTCAAAACCCAATACTGCGTATCCTGCTGAATAATACGTCGTATCCAGCTCGTTAAACAATCAAAGATCCTGCATTAATTATGATTAAAAATAATTATTAGTGATTAATTGTGAACGTAGCGCGCACTCCAAGGAATACACCGTGATACGCCATATTGACCTCACTCAATACGGTGTATCCACTAATTTTCAGAGACTATGAATAGAAAACTTAAATGATGATTTTTCAGTGTGCTTAATCATATTCTTTATACCATAAATGTTCGTCGTGTTTTTATGTAAAGTGATGGTCATTAATATTTCCGAACCTTGTATTAGTATAGTTTATGTTCCCGGGAATTCAATAAGCTAATTGGGTCTAAGTTACGGGCTTAAAGCCCATTAGATATCAAGCCCGGCCCATGGAAGCCTACTTAAACCCATGGTCGGCTAAAGTACACTATATAAAGTCCTCTCCAAGTGTGGAGAGGGTGTTGGTTCTCTTTCTTTCTTCTAAGCTAATCAACCATTCTTTTGTTTTCTCTCTAGTTCTTTCTCTCTCTAGAAAAATCTTTTATTTTCATGTGTGTATGTGATATTGATAAGGCTATCATGTGGTATCAAGAGCTCATGGTTAATTAGTGATATTGGTTTGCTTATTCTAGCTTAATCTGTAGCTTATTTCATTGCTTATTTCGTCCTTTTTTTCTTATATAAGCCATGACTTATTCTTTTCCTTTTATCTTGATTCTTAAGCTTGTTTAAGACCTAGCTTTATGGCTTATTTAGTGCTTATAATCGGCTTATTAAGAATTAAACATAGCTTATTTGGTTTTCTTTTTTTTGTTCGAAAGTTTGGTATAAAACGCATAGAAATATCATAGGCTACAAGGTTTTTGTTGTTGTGTTGAATCATCCAAGTGTACTTTAATTTCCTTATAGCTTATTTTGTATCTTATTCCTTGCTTAAATGAATTCCTAGTAAACTTATTTAGCTTGTGTTAAGCTTATTTCTTCAAGAAATTTATTGTAGCGGTTTGAGTTTGTTTGTACGCTTTGTTTTGTTTTGTTTTCTTGTCTAATTCAAGCAAAAGAACAAGATTTGTACCCGTTTTTGTTTGATAGTTGTAAGTTTGCAAGAAAACAAGACACATGTACTAGTTGCGGTTTGAACTAGTGGTCCCAAATCTGTGTAGAGATTTGGCAGTTTGTGTAGCCGTTTGGCAAAATTTCGTAGAGGTTTTATTTGTAGCGGTTTTAGTAAGCAGCGGTTTACAAGTTCAAGCAGCGATTTGAATTTATCTTGGCCTATTCTAAATGTTACTCTGCCCAAATTAATCATTGGTAGCGGTTTGGTGTAAAGCTTGTAGCGGTTTACTATTTTATTCAAGCCAGCAGTTTGGTCAAGATTGATAGCGGTTTAGCCGGGTCACTATTGCCAGCGGTTTGACTAATTTTTAGCCAGCGGTTAGCACAACTTTGGTTGCCAGCGGTTTGTAAAGAATTAGCAGTGGTTTACTGTCCTAATAATTGGTAGCGGTCTGTCTAGAGTTTAAGCAGCAGTTTGATCAATTTCATTTGCTAGCAGATTATAAAGTAGCCATCGGTTTACTCGATCTTTTGTCTAGCGGTTTGATAAGAAATTACCAGCGGTTTGACTAGACTTGCCAGCGGTTTGATCTTTGATACTTGCCAGCGGCTGTCTCTAATGCTAACGGTTTGTTTTTTTGAGGTGGAGGTTTGGTCATAAATCAAGTACTGGTTTACTAAATTTGGTTGTGGTTTGCTTAATTTCTTGGCAGAGGTTTATCACATTATTGACAGTGGTTTAGTCAAAGACTTGGACTAACTTAATACCTCTTCAAACCTTCGTGACATTCAAACTTGGACCATTAATAAACAAGGACTTCAAATTCAGACTTGGACTTAAAAGACTACTCATTAATTATTAAACAACAAACCTTAACATCAAACAATTACTAATTTACAGTTTCTTCTTGACTTTGTAAAATCCTGTAAAAGTTCATTCTTTTTCCGGTTTAAGTCATAGACTTGTAAAATCTCATGGATTTCCAAGGACTTAATCAGTTTAACTTTAATCAAAGAAAATCATATTCACTAATCACTTAAACGATCCTAACTTATCATTTCACATCACTCTTACAATGTCGTATTTATAAACATATTTCAACTTTTGTAATTAGTAATATGTCATTGGTATGTGATTCTCATCTCAGTTTGGACAATGCCATTAAGAATCATTGGTATGGAACTTATTTACTATCATTGTTATTTGTTGATTTATTTACGAACGTATCTCCTTAATGAACAATTTTTATATAAATTCTCGTGATTCCGCAGGTCTTTAATCTAGTGTACTATAACATAACCTGGCCTGACTCATTTTTCTGCCCATTTAATTTCAGCTACAAATGTTGTAGCAGGCTTATTAACAGCTAAAGATAGGATCATTAAAAGGTAAGTTGCTAATGTTATTCACATTATTTCGATGTGGTCCACAACGTCAGCATTACACGAATTTAATGAAACCACTTGCAGGCGTCTCGACCGTTGTTCAGACGGTATATCATAAACTTTTGATACCTTGGGTTCTGGAAACGTTAGACCATATGTTGTAACTTTCTTGAAACATGCCTATGCAGATTTATGTTTAATATATTCTTGTTGAAAATGTTAAAAGAGTTTGAATCATCAAGTTGGGTTGTTGGATCTTAGGAGGGAACGTTGGTTGTTATCAAAGTTAGTTCTTATTAAAGGTATATGTTAGGAGGGAATACGTCTTTTGTATTTACCTTGGTAGATAATTGAATTGTATATGTTTCTGTTGAACAGGTAAACCCGCATACCCATCAGGTTAAAGAAATGAGTAGGACTATGTTAAATGAAAAATCCGTTCCATAAAAGTTTTGGTGTAACGCAGTCGATACATCAACTTATATAATTAAATAGAATTGACAAATAGACTGATTTAGGAAAAAACCCCATGACAGAATTTATTAAAAGTAGAAAACCTAATCTAAACTACATTGTAAAAAGTATATTGGAACAAATGTTTCATCGTTAATACAAAAGATTATCTCACCAAGTTCGACCCAAAGTCTTACGACGGTTGTCTCTTATGATATTCAGAAAAATATAAAGCTTATGTAAAAATTTTCCCCCCCCCCTCAACAAACAAACAATGAGAGTCGAATAATCCTTAAATGTGACTTTCGATGAAACTCCTCCCTCGCCTAAAACATCACCTTTTGAGGATGATGATTTAGTCGACGAAGAAGCTATTGAGGTTAATAAAACAAGACCCTAGCATTGATGTCGATGATAAATTTTAGAAATTAATGAAATCATAATGTAAAGAATCCTAAGAGACACCACAAAAAATGTTATTGGTAACCTAAATCAAAGAACTCTTAGATCTCAAGCTCAAAACAAAAGTAATTTCTTTTGTTTCCTTTCAACCATAGAACCTAAAAACATAAATGAATTTTTAAAAGATGAAAGTTGGGTAATTGCTATGCAAGAAGAATTAAACCAATTTGTAGCAAATGATGTTTGGGAATTAGTCCCAAATCTTAAGAATATGACTATCATTGGAACTAAATGGGTATATAGAAATAAGCTTGATGAAAATGGTGTGTGTCCTAGAATAAAAGCTAGGCTATCGCCCAGGTTATAATCAACAAGGAAGAATTGATGATGAACGACACTTCTAGCCACCCGTAGTTAATTAGAATCCTAAGAATTTTTGCTATCTATGCATGCGCATTATGGATTATCCAAACGATTTTCTAAAATGGATTGAAGAGTAGCATTCCTTAATGGTTTTTATCAATTATGAGTTTACATGCACAACCTCCGGTGATTCCATTACTTCCGGCAAAACGCAAATCATGTTTATAGACTCAAGAAAGCGCTTTATGGACTTAAACAAGACTCTAACTTGGTACATAGGTTAAAAAGCCTTTCTCATATAAACATGACTATACTATGGGAATGGTAGATAACACACTTTTTACTAAAAAGAAAAACTCTGACCTCATAATTGTTCAAATATATGTCGACGACATTATATTCGGCTCAACTTGTCAAGAATTGTGTGATGATTTATGCCAAGATTATGCACGAAGAGTCTGAAAGAGTAAAGATTGGCGAATAAACTTATTTCTTAGGATTACAAATCAAAACATTAGAAAGATGTATCTTTTCATCAATCAAAATATAATAAAGAGAAATCTTTAAGCAAATTAGGATAAGAAAGACTCTAAACCTATGAAAACTCCCATGTTTACGGAAACGAAACTCATGAAAGACGAAGAAGGCGAGTCCGTGGATAATACTAAATATAGAGGTATGATAGGTAGCATATTATACTTAACGGCAAGTATGTCCGATATCATGTTTAGTGTTTGCCTTTGTGCACGCTTCCAAGAGGATCCCAAAACCTCTTATCTTGAAGCGGTTAAACGTATCTTCTGATACATTAAAGGCACTACGCACTTAGGATTATGGTATCCTAAGGGATCCGGCATTAAAATCGTAGTATATGCCGACTCTGATCATGCGGGAGATTATGTGGACCGAAAAAGAACTAGCGGTATTTGTACATTTATGGGATGTTGTTTAACATCTTGGTTTTCGAAGAAGCAAACCGCTCTTGCTATATCCACTACCGAATCCGAATACGTAAGCGCCGAAAAGGCATGCCAACAAGCACTATGGATGAAACAAGCTCTCGTTGACTATGGCATTCGTCTCGACGACATTCCTATAATGTGCGATAATAAAGGAGCTATAGAATTAAGTAAAATTCCCGTTCAACACTCACGTACCAAACACATTGAAATTCGTCACCATTTCCTTCGTGACAATGTTCAAAAAGGAAATATCTCCATAGAAAAAGTCTCGTCGGAAGATAACATTGCCTACATTTTAACCAAACCCCTTAAACGTGAGCCATTTAATTACTTATGTTTAGGTCTAGGAATGATGGAACAAATTGACTAAATATCTATTAAGTAACTATATTACCACAAATATTAATAGGAACTTAACTTACTCAAAAGTAACAAAAACATTAAACTACAGCCAAAATTAACATGCCAAAATCGAAAAATCAGGAAAATAAAAATCGTCAGATAGGCGGCCCCTTAGCTCTAAAGGGCGGCCCCCTTAGTGATAAGGGGGTCGACCACATACATAAGGGGACCGGCCATCTGACAGTCTGTAAGAAACTTTAAATTATCATTCTCTTAATTATGTGTCTATGATTCTATTTTGCACAAAATCAAAGATTGAGAATTTTTCATAGCCTTATAATTAGAACCAAGAAATTAGTTTCCAAAGTATTAAGAAATTGCGTATCTACAAATATTTGCAAACTTGCATTTTGCAAAAGCTTAACTTTTAAAACCTAATATATATATATATATATATATATATATATATATGTGTTCGTGTATAAAAGTCCCAATCCATTTCTCGAAAAACTTCTCACGACTAGGTACTCATGAAAACTTATTTTCATACATTGTTGAGATGCTAAAAACATTTTCCATACACACACGATGATCTCACACTTGTTGCCGAAATATATAATCTAATATATATTTTTCAACACTCTTGATTGAGCAAAATTAGATTAAAGAGCGTTTTGATTATTTCTTATGTTTTTATTCTAGAGTCGAAATAATCGTTACTCCACATTTGTTGCATATAGGCACGCACTAAGATTTGAAATCTATATCAAAATCATATATATAATTATGACTTGTTATCAATCTTTAAATCAAGATTGATCTAACATAGAAATTATTTGAAGAACTTCACCACTAAACATAAGAAAAATCAAGAACGTTCATAAAGGTCCATCGAGTTTGGTTAATATGCACCTCATTATATGAAGAACTCATCATAAGTACTTATTAGTTGTGAAAAATCCATTTGCATGGTTATTACATATATTCTTGCTTGCTAAATGATTATATAAATTAGTCTTGATTGATATAAAACTTAGGACTTGCTGCAAAATAGCCACCAAACAGTCCACATTTTTATCATTTTCTACAAGAAAACAAAAACATAGACAACCTGGACTTTTCCAGGTGGTGGCCCCTTTAAATCTTAAGGGCGGCCCCCTTAGTGATAAGGGGGCCGACCACATAGATAAAGGGGTCGGCCACCTGGAACATTATTTTTACTGTTTCTTTCTGCTTTTTGACACCCTTTCACCTAGACTCAACTATAATTTCCCAGAACTCACAAACATTCCTTGGCTTTGTTTTCTAACAATGTTCATCTATCCTTAACTATCTCATCCTCCTAGTATAAATTAGTCATCATCACTCTCATCACACTCATCTTATCACCTCCAATGTCATCCCCTAAAAACTCTCTATCCAAACTCACCAAGAAACCCAAAATTTCTGTAAGACCCGTATAGAGAAAGAAATTAAACGTCGAATTAAAACACAAATCAATCTATAAAGCATCACAAGATGTTTATTTCGTTTGTTCCAAATGAAACAGATGAATAGAGGACTCAAAATTTTGCATAAGTTGCAAAGATGAGTAACTATGGAAGCCAGATATGTGTGGTATGTTTGATCTTTGAATTAAGCAAGAAACAAACGCACATAAAATGCGCTACATATCATATTAACTCATTATCAGAATACTAATACCGTGTCCATTTAGCAGAAATTAAACAACACACTATAATCGTACATGTTCCGATACACAAAACTTATGATGAAAAAGGTCGTGATCACAAGAGATCTAATGTACAACACATCGAACACCTAGCAAATTTAAATCTGAGATATATGATTTAAATATAAGAATGACTTCGGGTTATGGCAAATAAAGATGCGAGCTTTGATGGTACATCAAGGAAGTGATGTTGCATTAGAGACATTACCCGCGGACATGGAAGCAGGTGAAAAGGCTGCTTTGATGAAGAAGACATACAGTATCTTGATTCTATGCTTGAGAGACTGGGTTTTATAGGAAGTTACCAAGGAAACAACTGCTGCAGGAATTTGGATGAAGTTAACTAGTGTGTATATGACTAAGAGGGTGTTTCTTTTTTTCTTTAAGGCCTCTTAATGAGTGAGCCCAACCTTTATTCCCCCTTATTGGGTAGGACCACAAAACCACTCTCTCTTGAATAAGAGGCAAAACTAGACATATATATCTACCCCTTAATCTCAAGAAAAAAAGAAACAAGCCCTAAGTCCATAACAAACAAATTGCATCTGAAGAAGAAAAAGTTGTACACGTACTATATGAGTCTAGGTACGAAAACGAGTGATCATATAGATGAGTTTAATAAGTTGATACTTGAATTGATGAATATTGATATCGAGATTGGGGATGAGGATCATGCACTTATGTTACTTACGTCGTTGCCATCGTCTTATGAAAATTTTGTGGAGACATTGTTTTATGGGAGGGAATCCTTGACAATGGAGGATGTTATGACGACTCTGAATTCAAAGAGTTGAAGAAAGACCTGAAGGCACAAAGGAAGAAACTGGTGACGGGTTATATGCATGGGGAAGGTTAAATCATTCAGGTAAAGCTCATGTTGATAGAAATAATGCCTAAAAATGTTATTGATATTTTTTGACTTCTCTACGTTTTGATAATCACAAAATATAAAAACGCTCTATGTAAAATTAAACGTAAACAAGTAACTAGTCGTAAATTTTTATCTCGAAAATTACACTTAAAGGTATGAATAAATAAATGCTTAATTTATTTGTGATCAAATGAATTTATTTTTACCAAACCTTGCATTTTTATAAAATGTAACAAATATTTTTAAAACTTATAAAAAACATTATTGTAATTACAAGAAATGTTTTATTCAAAATTAATATTTTGAATTCAAAATTTCCCTCTACAATTGAATAAAACTGATTCAGAAATCACCTCTCCTAGAAAAGACAAAAATGAGAGCGTGCTACTATAGGCGGTCCCCTTATAGGTATGAGCGGCCCTCTTAGTGATAAGAGGGGCGACAATGGAGCTAAGGAGGCCGGCCATGTAAAACGGCTCCCAGCTCTGCCTATAAATAGTGGACTCCCATAGATTTTTCACTTTTTGCACTTATTTTCTTTCTGTTCAAAATCAGTTTATATATCTCCTACAATCCTTAGATCTTCAAGTGAAAGAGAAGAATACTTCTTATCATCGAGCTATGAAGTATTATTGTTTAGTGTTTACGTAACGTAGTTACTGTTGGTTACCCGTAATCACTTCACTTCATTACTAGTTACACGAATTCAAGAAGAAAAGAGAAGGAAATTAGAAGAAGTTTAGAGAGAGAAACAAGAGAGAGAAAGTAGAGAGGAAAATGGTTGAATTAACTTGTAAGAGAATGTTTACAAA
>BQNB010064027.1:0-23838 GCA_026074375.1 Tanacetum coccineum | reverse complement strand
GAAAATAAGCCATAAGTTCTTAACTCAAATAAGCCGAAAGTTATATGGACCTTCTTGGGATTTTTGGCCCACTAAGCCCAAACGAATATTCCAAAATACAATAAGCACGAAAATAGACCAATAAGCAATAGGATAAGCAAACAAGCACTTGCTTATCAAAATAAGCTAAACCAATAAGCCAAAAATAAGCCAAGATATCATTGGGCTTTGTTGGGCCGTTCGCTACGCATAAGTCCAACAAGCATATCAAAATTATAATAAGCCCAAGAACAAGTCCAATAAGCTATATAATAAGTAAATAAACCCATCTAATATCAAAATAAGCTAAATTATAAGCCACAAAAATAAATCGATACCCACGGGAGTCGGAATAAGCTATGGCTTATTTTTCTTTGTTGGGCCGCGAGCCACACAAGCCCAATAAGCGAGAAAAATAAGCCAATAAGCTCACGACCCTTCTAGTTTCGAAAATAGGTCACGAAATAAGCTAGGAAAATAAGCTAAAAATTTGGAATAAGCCAAAATACAATTCCTTTTGTTTTTCTTTTTATGTTGAACAATAATGAGTACTAATAAGCACGCATGTGCTTATTTATAAGCCAAAATAAGCTATAAGCTCTTATGACCAAAAGTGTTATTTCGTCAACACAACCAAAACATTGAAATGATACTTTCTTTATGCTTCCTTTTTATTATTTTCGAACCAAACCTACCCATTTTATGATTTTGTAGCTTTTAAAGTTTAGATTTTTAGAAAAACGTTTGTACAACTAGTGTTTATGCAAGATTATAAGCACAAAAGTACAAGGAGATTAAGAAAATAAAGACTTACAAATGAGGGTTTTAGGAGAGGATTAAAGCTAACCAAACAACCCAAACGTTGTTTATTTACCCGAACGATCACTAGAATCAAACCCGAATGTATTTAGGTTTCCATGTTCTTGACACAATATGAAAAATGTATGATATTGGTGTGTTTGTTGTGTGCGTCCGACCCAAAGAGAAAGACTGGAAAGAGAGGATTTTCTTTGTGTGTGTTTTTTGGTGTTTGTGGTGTGTGAATTTGAAATGAAAAATGGAAAAAATATAAGTACCATGATCACTAGAATTTTGCTATGGTGTTCCCTTGGTGGTCGGTCATGGTACAAGGAACAAAAAGAAATCCCAAGTTTTTGTAGATTTAATTTTTGTATAGTTTCTTGTTCCGTTAAATGTAAACGTAAACCCGTCTTTCTCGTTTTAAGCTAGGTCCTTATCAATTATGATATGTTTTATTAAAGTTGAGTTTTTAGGAGTATAATAAAGTAATTTAAATGAAATTTTAGCTATTGTCGTGTCGGTACGCGTTGTGTGATGTTTTTTGCTGTGCGCGAGGTGATTTCCTGGTAATGACCAAATGCAAACATAAATGTTTAGAAAGTAATAATTTGAAATAAAAATGATTTATTATTATAGAAAATTATTGGTTGACAGTCGGTTACACCGTAACTGTTTTACGTATAGTAAAATTCAACATAAGTCAAAAGCTAAGTTGTGCTATAGAAATTCAATGAGATAGTAATATGAAAATATAAAGTCATAGTATTTTAGGATACTATAGCCTAGGAAAAACACCGGTTATCACACCGATACACTCTCATATAATTTAATACCGATACCAATGCTTCAGAAAAGGCGACAAAACCACATATACACATCCATAACGATGGAATAGACATACATGATTGCACACTCCCTAACTCGAGAAAGCTAAAGGTATAAATTATCTTGGGCATCAAAGATGGATACCCGAATTCCTAAAGATCTAGGGCGAACCTCACAATTTAGGGGTGGAATTTTTTTTGAGTGGAAGGGTTTTTTTGCTAGTCGTATAATTCCCTATCCAATGAGACGCAACTAGAATTTAGTTTCACCGGTATGTGCCACAAAAATATTTAAATTTGGGTCAAAATTACCTTCTACACTATGTTTCGGTATATTGCTTATCATTTGAAGAACAAAGCAAAAGACAAATGGTGGAATAGTTTCTTAGGCTTTTATTCCCCCTACACTTATTACGAACATTGTTTCCAATGTTCTACAAAGTACCCGTAAACGAATAAAGGGAAAATAAAAGAGAGCGAAAGAAACTAGTACTCTCCTGGTTTTGCTCAATGATGGAGAAGAAACAAATAATCCCGGCTAGATCGTCATCCAAGAATCGTCCGTGAAAAAAAGTGAGCCCAAATAGCTGACGTGGATCTCCAACAGGTAATATTACCTAATTCGACAAGTAATAGCCGGTTACATGGGTAACATTGGTATGTTTCAAAGTTCATACCCTAGATGTGAAAATTTGAGTTAGTACATGGGCTATTTTTGGACTTAACCCTATAATGAATACACTTAAATCGTTTTTTAGACGTGTATTTGCATTAAATGTCTTTATAACAAGGCCTAAAGACTTTTTTTTTGTAGTAGTGTATGCTTATGTTTTGTAATGTATTTTATAACGACATAATACACATTTTTAGTTTATTTGTTAGGGAGATTATTTTGACATCATGTTTGAAGTAATTATTCTACGGCATATAAACGAAGAAAGAAAAGAAATCAGAACGTGCAGGGACTTCTAACCAATATGCAGGTTTTAATCATTTCTAAGGTTTAGTGCAACATGTTTTTAACTTTGTGATAAAAAGCATGTTACACCTCTTGCTATAGGTTAACACTTTAACCTAGAAAAACAATTTTTGCAATTTTTTATGAAAGTCAAAATATATTTGTAAAAGGCCTATTTTAATGCAAATTTATATTTGGAAATTCCAAAGACCAACAGCTATGACCTGCATGTCCTGCTGTCCGACTATGTATGTTTGTATATAGTTTATCATGAAAGAAGCCAAGGAAAGGAAATATAATTTTTATTTTGAACAAGATTTTCCTAGTACTATAAGATTTGGATAACATAACTAATCATGCATAAGTAAAGTTCAGATAGTTATGATATTTATAAACGTCAATCGAGTAGTACAAAACATGTAGATTCAACATTTCGACTGTTGGTGGTTACTAGCAAGCTAGTGCTCGCGAAAGATTGATAACTTCCTAGCTACCAACAAACCTTAAATAACAATATTACCATGCATGTCGATTGTTTTTGGATTCCTTAATTGGGATCCTAAACTAGGAAGAATCTGCAGATGCAGATAAACAATTTATATAACATAAACGCATAGGCTTTTTAAGTAAGTGTTTTGGGTCATCATTTAACTAAAGAGATAACCACAACATAAAATCATACAAAATTTGTGTAAGAAAGGACTTATAACTAATGCGATCACTCATCATCTCTATATATGTAGTCATGTACGTGATCATGAAATTTGTGCCAACGGTGAGAAACACAAGGTTAATTAGTAAGAGTAAACACAATTAGAAGAAAGTCTCATTTCGTGAATATCGAATTAGCGCTGATGATCGAGAACCAAAGCAAATCGCTTAAACACACGTACACATAACATACAAGAGACTCACAGATACAGAAAATGCACGCCACTGCACCGCGCGTGGTCTTTCGTCCCCATAACAATGCCACACGCGTGGTCCAACAAGCGTGAAGATGTTTGCCATTACGTCCGGGTTATGTGAATATCAACAAGTTAATAGTGGTTTGGAAAATAGTTAAGTGAGTCAAACAAAGTTTACATAGCTTGAATTGGGATATCTTGATATTATTTACCACCTGCAAACTTGTTGGATTATTACCATTTTGGGTAATAGCTTTTCTTTTTCAAAACAAATAAAACTTATAAGGTGAAAAAAGCACACAAACAGGTTCAATGTCCACTACCCATAACACTATAACAATGCATTTCATGTTACAAGAATGTTTGTGTGTTGTTCGTATTATACAATATGCATGTGTAGTGGTGGTTTTTTTTATCAAGAAAAAAAAAACAGTACCTTTAATGTTTGTGTTTGTTAATATTATACAAAATAAATGGTGGTTTAAGACAAAATATAACCTTTTATGTTGTGTTTTGTTGTTCTAATCAAAGCGTATGGTTGGGTTTGGACTCATTTATCATGTTGGGCTTTTTTTTGTTTTCTAATTTGAGATAAAATGAAAGTTAAATCTGAGTTTACAGTGTTTTACAAAATTTATTTTCCAAGTTTGGGAAATTTATAGAGTATTTAGTTTCAAAGTTTAGTGTAAAAGTGAAATATAAGTTTACACAATGATTTATAAAATTTATTTTCTATGTTTGAGAAATGTATACTACTTATTTCAAAGGTTACTGTAAGAATTAGTTAAATCTGAGTTTGCACAAAGTTTTATAAGATTTGTTTCTTACGTTTAAAAAATATAGAATATTTATTTTATAAGATTTGTATAAAAGTTAAATCTATGTTTACCAAAAGTATTATAAAACTTATTTTCGGACATTGAAACAAATACAGTTTTTATTTTCAAAGTTTAGTTTAAAAGTTTTAAAGAACTTACTTTAAAATTTTGGAAATGTGTGCAAATGACATGCTTGGTTGTTGTTGGAAATGTGTGCAAATTTTGGAATTGTGATCTTGAGTTGCAACCATGGTTATGCCTTAATTTACTGGAGGTGTTATGTGAGTTAGCTGAAAAAGGCAATGCAACTTATGTTCGGTCATTGTTGCTCAAGTTTCCTTGCAAGAATTTTCCTGAAGTGCTTTGAGAAGGGGCGTCTCATGTTGTTGTTCATTAAAACCAACCTAAAGAATCTTGAAGAAACACTAGCAGAAGCCTAGAACACCATCGTGAAATTGGTTACCTGATGTTTATACTCCATAACTATTCATGATAATGCAACCACAATAACCTTTCTAATGGTTTCTTCACGCACATGTACATAATAAACAAACATACACATTCACATAAAGAGTTGGAATGCGATGATGCTTTGAAAGAGCTTGAAGCAAAGAAGGCATCACTTACGTATTTGGAGAATTATTGGTAGTATAAGTGCACATTTTGGGAAATATTGCGAGTGCACATAGGCATACAACGTAGTATTTGTAAGTTTGTTAGCTATGGGTATATTTAGAGGGTGTTTAGGGTTGCGATTTGAAAAATAATTTTTGATTATTTATCTTAATAGAAAAAACGTTGTCATTATATTTTTAATTTAGGTTGTTTTTGGGAAACCACAGCAATATAGGTGTTTGGGAAACAAGCTTTCAAAATCACTTTTTTTGCGTTTTCAAAGGCTCAAAGCGCGGTTTTGCTGCAGCAGCCTCCAAGCTATTGCTGGGAAACGCAATTTTTGATAATTGTCATGATTACAAAAAAGAAAAATGATTTTTATGCCTAAACATGAACCTAAATATATATCTAAAGATTTTGATTGGTGTATTTTAAAAAGTGATTAATGAAAAAGTTTAAGAGAAAATAGATGTAATACATTTGTCATGAAATAAATGTAGGGACAATTTCATATTTCCCCAAGAAAAATATCAAAATTCCATATTTCCCCATACATGCATCAAAATCATTGTACATTATGCATTATTCACTTGTAAGTTGGGTAAATATAGCATTTTGAGGTTTAGATTGTGTAAATATGGAATTATTTAGGGGTGAGCGCTGATAATCCCCTCCCCTCCTATTATCTCCCTTCTTTCTGCCGGCTCAACGCAGGCCAGCCCCCCCCTATCCCTCCCCGAACCATACCGCCAACCGCCCCCCACCCGGCCACCGAAAATCGAAATTCCCCGCGCTGTGTCGGTTTTCGGGGTGACTCGGAATAACCTGTAATTTTAATATCTTATTCCCATTTAAAAAAATAGCAGAGATAAATTACAATAAATATTTAGCACAAAAAAAATTATTTCAAGATTTTATGTGTGTGTGGTTTTTCTTCTATATGTGTTTTTTATATTAGGATAAATTTTTAACGGTATTTATATATATTAATTTATATGAATTTGGTTTTCGGTTCAGACTATCAAACTCATATTCAATCCGAGAACCGAATTAGTAGTTCGATTCAGTTTTGGTAAATTCGGTTCGGTTGTTTCGGTTCGGTTCAGTTTCGGTTTTCGATTTATTCGATTTTTTCCGGTTTTTCTGCTCACCCCTAGAATTATCCCATAAATGTATTAGGTCTAACTTTGAATATGATATTCTCATTTATACCCTTAACTCTAAACTTTATAATTAAATATGTATTAACGCTACGATTCTAAAATCAACACAATGTTCACGCGACAATCGGGCGACCCAAACCTTGTTTATCTAACAAAGCCGTGCTATACTCCGGTATCGTCCCAAGGCAACACGTGGAATCTATAAGCTTAACTTTATACCAAATTCATTTACTAACTAATTCATGATCGAACAAGTTCATTAAACCTAACTTTAAATATGTATTATGAAATGGAACGAGTGGGTATATACCCGCGCGTTGCGGCGGGGCTACTTTTGGTGCAAATTGTAGGAATGCCTGGTAATTATCATGATCCAAATGCATTGCAAACTCGATTTCATTGTTCAAAAATGTACATATATAGAAAACTATAGTTTATGTCATATATTGTTATATGTGACAAACTACTGAGCTAAAAAAACCTCACTCAAACAGGACAAAAAAATGAAGTTAATGGCAACATTAAACCACAATTGCAGCTTTATCAAAAGGGTATGCGAAATTTCACCAGTGATGTAATAGATGTCCTGTTGACGTGCCTACATTCTGGTGACATAGTTCTTCAAGCTGGTCATCTCGTCGCCACTCTTGGTGAAGTGGTATCGAAGCAACTCAGCGAGCTTGGTCTTGTTCTGTGGATCCTCGCGGATACCCAACTTCAGGTTCTTAGAGAAAGCTAGTAACAATGTGCTTGTTACAAAAGTGCTTACGTGCTCACACATCATTCTTGTGTCATGGCTGGAACCGGGGCTAAAGCATCTGCGTTGCCTTTGTTGACTTTGATTCATGTAGTCGTGTGAACTTTGTCCCCTTGCAGCTGCTGACACCACGACCCATGATTTCTGTTTTCATAACCCAATGATGTATTAGTCATTTGAAGGTAATTAGGCAAACATTGCAAATAAAACTTTGTATTCGAACTTTAGATACTGTTACTACATACTTGATACTGGTATGAGAATATGTATTTTTCAATTTTCATTACTTAAACAACCCACACTTAGAAATAACAAAAAACAAACAGTTTCTAAAATTCGTCACAAATATTACATAATCCATTATTACGCAAATCGACCCGCCCAAAGTAACAGGCAATATGGTAAAATTTACTTTATGTCCAACAACATAAGAAGTGAAATAAGTGAATTCAGAGAGTTAGTCGACACTTACAGAAAACATACGATCATCACGTGTCAGTGGAACAGAGTGAACGATTCCAATAACTCATAAAATCATAGTTTGAAACCAAAATAATAAAGCACACCATAAGTCCTGTTCACCTTGAAGATCAACGTCAAACAATCTCATGTAATCGGTTTCAGTGACATTCGTCAACACAGGAACATAAGAACAACCGCTATCTCGATTACCATGAACACCGACCGTATGCAAAAACAAAATAACAATAACAACACTTAATAAAGTAAACAGAATCCGTAAAGAAAAATAAAACATAATAAATCTAAGTTACCTTGCGGCACGATGTCACCACCATGATCACGTCTACAGCTTATGGAATCTTTCTTAAAGGCTGATGCGATACCAAAAAGACCTGATGCAATTTCCTAAAACATACGGCCTAATGAACACTTTTAAAAAAATCTTCACGTAGTGTGTTCAGCAGATCTTCTCCATGTTTTCCTTCTTCCCTAGCAGGTCTAATGTTATCGATATCACAGAAGTAATTACCATGTACAATAGCCGTTTATTAAAGAAACAGGAAAGAATCCATGTAAAATAGTGATAAACGACGCTCAAATTTGCAAATAAACTCCGAAAGTGTGACAAATGAGGCTCAGAACTGCAAATACACAGGCAGTACGAAGACCCGCCATGGCTGCAACCACAATCCGCATGTGGTTACCTCGCCAAGATACGGGAATCGATACACCATGGTCCGAAAGAATATAGATGCATAAAGTTATCATCATTGTCTTAACAAATAAGCAAACAAATAACTTCAACCGACATTTTTGACGTTTTTGACGACACATGGCATGGCTGCAGAATATCCGTGCGTCAACAAAATACGTTCGGAAGAAATGTAAATGCAGCATATTATCATCATCGCCTCAATGAGCAAACAAATAAATAAGTTCACTCTTTTTAGCAACCCCAAAACCTATTATTACTCTATATACTAAAGAGCATTACACTCCACGACAAAATTGTTGTCGTTTTGATTATGGGCTTATTTTGGCCCATATTTTCAGCCCTTACCATTCGTTTAGCCTGTCAAGGCCTGTTTATGTACACATATACAGCCAAAAGTTATACGCACGCATACACCCGATCAAATCGTTAGCACTTTCCTACCTCCGTAAAAACCCTAACTTAAAAATTCAAACATTATAACATGCGCACCTTGAAAACACTATTGAAGTAACGCTAAACACACTGTTCACAAAAAGACAGGCAAACGCGTCGTTTTGAACGACTATTAAGACACATACTAATAGGGCTCACAACTGCAAATACAGAAGCAATATAGAATGAAAATCGTGGCTGCAACTACATTCCAATTGTCAATATGGCTCACATTTGAGATGAGGCCGACCTTTGATAGTAACCACATTTGCTGCAATGTGATGTTTCAGCAAAGCAAGCACCTACAAACCACGCATAAAGTAAGCAACCATGACCGCAGAATCGTCAAAGGCTAAGACAAGCAAACAACATATTGAAGAGGACAGGTCCACCATGGCTGCGACCATAATAGGTCACCCTGCCAAGATATGAATGGTGGCATCTTCATGAAATCCATTCAGACTCATCACATCCGACAATCAATACCCTGACCAAAAAAGAAAAAATCCATATAAGAAATCAATATAAAAAACTGAAAACTATATCAACATTAAGGTCAAATCAAATAACCGCAAAAGTTATTTAGAAGCGAACTCCCAAGATTGGCAAACTAACCAAAGTAAACAATCTGCGGCAGCAGATAGAATACCCAAACAAAACAACAATATTCTCAACACTATCTTCAAATTATTTAACCCAACTATTTATTATAAAAACCCAAAACCTAAAAACCCTAACTTAAAAATTAAAGATATAATCAAGCTCCTACAATCAATATCAACATCTTTAAATCATTTAACAGTAAAAGATATCCAAAAAAACTAAACCCCAAAATCATAACCAAACCCTAACCTAAAAATTCAAACATTCTCGGCGAAAAAACATGTGTACCTTAAAAACACTAATCAAAGTAACCTTAAACACAATGATCAAAGTTAGCGCAAGATGCCTTAAGAAGAAAATATAGTCCAAAATAAGGCCATAATCAAAACAGCAGCTATTTTGTCTGTAGCGTGATGCTCAATACCTTAAACACACTGATCAAAGTTATCGCAAGATCCGCAGGTAAGAAGGCACCGACGATTTGATCGGGTGTGTGCTTGTGTAGAAACTTCTGGGTGTATGTGTATTAGTGTATACATAAAGATGCCTTACTAAGTAAACAGGTTAACAGGCCAAAAAGACAGGCCGCAATAAGCCCAACAGGAGCCCACATCTTTTTTGGCAGTATTCGTCATGACAATTAGTATATAGGTAAATAAGATAACTAGATGGGTTTAAGTTTAACCCATAACAATAATAAATAGTAAATGGGCTAGACTATAATCGCTAATACTTCTTATATTAATTTATTCTTTTAATAACGAATTAAAATTTAAAATTGAGCAACTTTTCAGTATCTATGTTCATAGTTATACGGTTATACTAATCTGATTGATTATTATTATTATTTTTTATTTATTTATTTATTTATTATAACATCACTTTATTAGAAGAAAAATAATATTTACAAAAAGTTAGTGGGGAGCCAAGATACTGGTTGAGCATCCACTCTTTTAGCTATAGCAAAGCTAATCCTATTAAAAATATGAACAACATGTGCTTCAATTATTATTATTATTATTATTATTATTATTATTATTATTATTATTATTATTATTATTATTTTAAAACGGCGAGTTAGTAAAATACTAAGTTTTTCGATTCCACAGTACTTACCCACAAGGTAGTCCCTGTCAGCCTCAATTAGTGATTCGATTACAGAGTACATACTTAGAAGGTAGTCCCTGCTAGCCTCGAATCGACGCATCTATGGGGCAGAACCCCACAAATTCCCACCTTGAAGGGAATACCCCTTACTTGGACACGAACTTAGGACTTCTCGATTGTGGTAACAACTTTTCTCATAGGTCACCATGGTGGCCAACGATTAAAATAGACACGTTTAAGAAAAGCATCAATATTACCCGCTTTCTCTATTTCTTACTTTTTTGAACATGAAAGTTTTACTCTATACTCAATTCATTCTATACTAACAATTTCTTTAAAGTTTGTAATTATTACTTCAGGTGAGGGTATGATAAACTTATTCTAATTTTATAATCTATTTTTGGAAGCGGACAATTAATATATGACAACCAAAAAAGGAAATATGAACTACTCACTCCATCTCAAATTATTGTCCACAGACAAAAAATACACAGTTTAAGAAAAATTCGTTAATTACTGCTTTGGTTTCTACGAAAACACAAAAAAGACAGTTTTACCCCTTGATAATTAATTATTGTTTCTTTTATTTTTGTAAATATCAATTTGTACTAAGGGTAATATAGTAAACTTAAATAAACCTAACTATTATTTTTAGAAGTGAACAATAATTTTGGGACAGACGAAAAAAGAAAGATGAACAATAATTTTGAGACATATGTAGTATAACTTTGAGACAGAGGTTGTATGAATTACACGACAAAGTATATATAACCATAACAAACAGGCTTTAACCCTAAACAAATCCTAATCAAATACAAATTATGGGTCGAACGCATAAAATAATCCACTAACAGCCCTTGCACTTGGAGTGGAAGAGGAATAAATGCTCAAACTTGCGAATCAGAGCAGATGGAAGACCCTTGGTAAAGATGTAGCAAACTAAATAATTAATAGCGCGACGAAACATGCAAAACACGCACATGTCCAACACCAACCAAATCACGAACAAATGAATGTCAATCTCAATATGTTTCGTACATTGATGATGCACATGATTGAAAGATAGATAAACCGCACTGACATTATCATAGTAGACAAGTGTAGCAGAAGATAACGACGTGTGAAGCTCATGTAAAAAGATTGCGCAAAGCAACGACATAGGCAACACGATTGTATCGGCCTAATCACCTCATAACAAAGAAACGCATAACTTGACGCTTAGAGGATAGGAGAAGATTGTTGCACGATAACACAATCACCCATAAGGTTAGATTTGCATGGCAGTAGGGCAAACCAGCCAATCCTCATCAGAATATGCACCAAAGATCATGTATCGAAGCAGAATAAAAATGTAAACCATAACCATAGTACACGAACATAGCGTAATATGCTCTTGTAGGCGGATCATGCGCTATATAATTCACACATGTTGTATAACATAAGAAATATCTGGACGAGTAAAAGTAAGATATTGTAAAGCACCTGCGTTTTCTCTTATCTCTTTTCTAGTTTTTGCTTATTGGTATAGCTTATTATTGTGAAATGGATTAAGCTTTTGGGATAACAATTACAGTTGAGCATATGCGCATATTTCTCTTGAGACAAGAACATCCCTGCAGAAGAACAAACAACATAAATTCTTAGAAAATAATTCAGCGGCCCGAGGCCGATCATAGTTAACTCCTGTTGAAGAGAAGAAATATCACACTCTAACAGTGCTGTAGAATAAGCAGTCAATACAATATCCTAAACATATAAAATTAAGTAAGCAATCTTAAACCCATGTCGGTAGATAAATAATGAAGAGTCACAACGACTATGATGAAATCCAACCCAAGTATCATAACCTACAAATCTCTGAAACGAGGCCTGAGGAACCTGCTTTGGACCATAAAGAAAAAGGAGTTGTGGAAGCCTGTTGGATCAAAGTAGGAGTTGGCTGATGAGCTAGGTCAGACGACATTTAGCCTAAAAACAATGGGAGATAATTGGGCTCGAACCGGGCTGAACCCTGGTGGTGTTTGGGTTGGCGGTCAAGCAGCAGTAGGCATGTTGCCCAATATACCGACCTATTGTTAGGACAAACCCAATTGATTAACTAAACCATATTTCTCAAGAAGGCATTGTTGGGCATGAACAAAGACAAGTAGCTCGCCTGACCTAGTTGGGCCGTGGAGTTTACTGATTTAGAAGATGTACCAGACCTAGAATTCGTGTTACCATAGGATGTATTTAAGTTTGACTACCAAGACGATGTTGTTTGGTTCGACTACCAAAAGACCCCCGAGCCAAACTATCATGTAGAAACTTGCACGTGTTGCCAAACCTATAAAAGCCACGACTAAAATTGTTGCAAGGCCTTTGAGTAAAGTGAGTGTCACAATTATCTTGACTTCGTGAGTTAGGGTTCCTGACCAAAGGTACCGTGGAAGCCGAGAAACTTGTGTTCTCGGACAAAGTTTGAGACTTAGAATTTAGACGCAGTTCCTCCGTTGTAACCATAGATCGAACCGTAGTAAGGTCGAGAAACGGATCCCGATGTGCAATAATCCTGGCTACATGAGAAAACATTTCACTTAAACCATTAATGGCATAAGTGACAACAATATCACTACTCAAAGGCGAGCCTAAAGCATTGAGTAACGTGGTAATGGATTCAATCTTTTGAAAATAAGCATCAACCATTCTATCACCAATTTGAATAACACGAAGTTTACCTTTTAAAGCAATGGTTCTTGTAAGTTTGTTATCAAGAAAAATTAGTGCAATAAGATCCCAAGTATCCTTAGAAAACTTAGGATTAGCAGTAACCAACCTAACTTGAAGTGTCTCTAATGATGATAAAATGTTTATTATGTGTTTAGATGATACCGGAGTTCAAGTAAAAATAAGAGGAATGCTTAAACCAATCGAGGCGAGTAAAGGTTTAGTAGTTTTAGTTATGTTTTTATCAATGCCTCATGATTGGCGAAGAGTTTAGCTAGAACATGAGTATATGCAGATATAGTAGAGCTATATATGTTATTATGTAGTAGCAAGAGTTGAGGTATAGTCTCAAGGTTGCAGAAAGGTACATTTCAGAACTTAGCACAGTGCAGTTTTGGTTTCAGCAAGTCTATACGACGTATAGACATAAGTATATATGGCGCATAGACCACATACGGCATATAGGTAAGTTCGTGTACGGCGTATGGGATGGCTTATGTAGGGGTGGCAATTTTTGACACGAAACGATAAATGACACGAATCCGACACGAAGTTACACAGGATTGGGTTGAGGATAAACAGGTTTTGGTCAATAACAGGTTAACATATCTAACCCGTTTAATAAACGGGTCATTTTTGGGTTGAATAAGTATTAAACATGTCAACCCGTGAACCCGTTAGTATATAAAGCCTCCAAAAATAAAATTATAACTTGGACTTTATGTTAGATTTGGATTAAATATTTGTAATGTACTTAATATGAGTGAATTACGATTGTAACTCATATATCATTGAAAATGTCGTATAGTTATTTGTATATTATGTTTATCAGTTTTTTTAGATCCTTATATATTTTTTGCATTCAAATTAGTTAAATCGACAAACCACCAACTTTGTTTACCGCTTGACCTATTTACTCAAACAGGTTAAACTAGGGGTGCAAACAAGCCAAACTTTTATCAAGCAACTCGAGCTCGAGCTTGAGCTTGACTCGATCGAGTCGAGCTTTTATCGAGCTCAAGCCCGAGCCCGAGCCCAATAAACAAGCTCGAAACACATAACGAGCCGAGCTCGAGCTTTTAATAACGCGGGCTCAAGCTTTTCGAGCTTTCAAGAACACATATATTTTTAGTATACATATTTATATAAACAACTTAAAACTAGCGTGAATATTGGTTTAATAATTAAATATTTGTAGGAGGATCATTTAAACCTTAATTCTCCTATTTTTTGTATAAGTTCTTTCCTCTTGAGTTCATCGCATGTTTTCTTGAATTTATTGATGAGTTTGACTATTAAATTTAATGTATTCAAGCTTTTCGAGCCGAGCTCGAGCTTTACTCGAGGCTTTACACGAGCCGAGCTCAAGCCTGGATGATCCAAGCTCGTCAAGCTATCAAGCCAAGCTTAAGCCTACCTTATAAATTTCAAGCCAAGCTCAAGCCTTGTCAAGCTCGAGCTCGGCTTGACTCGATTACACCCTTAGGTTAAATGAGTCACAAACGGGTTACACGAGTTATGCAGGTCTGGGTTAGGGTTGAGTTTCTTAACACAATTACTAAATGGGTCGTGTTTAGATAGAGGTCATAATAACCCACCAACTCGCAAACCCGAACAGGTCAACCTAAACTTGGCGCGATTGCCACCCTAGGCTTATGGCATTAAACAGGTTCAAGGTCAGAGTTTAGGTCAGGAAATAACAAGCATAAGAACTAGAATGATAGAGATTCAATTTAGTTTTAGTAAAGCTTAGTTTTCATAGTAATTGATGTGCTTAAAGTGCACTAGAGGAACTTCCATTTCAATTAATGCTCATATGGGATTGGATTAGAGATCTCTCATATGGAGCATGCAGAACTCAGTTGGCACATATGATTCAAATATGCGCCTTTCAAAAGTTCAGGTCCCGGATTGCATCCTTGCAAGAGGGAATTGACCACATATGAGTACTCGCATACTTCAGGGGAGTTCCTATACTTAGTCAGTCATGTAACGTGCTATACGCACTCAGTCACATATGTAACGTGCTATATGCACTCATCCATACATGTAACGTGCCTTATGCACTTAGTCATTATATTGATATATGCACTCATTCAGTAACAATTACAATATTTCGGATTCGGTTCAGTTTTAGATATTTAGTATAGTTAATAGCTCACACCAGATTGATATGAATACAGTCACATGTTAGCCTAAACATCAGTTTAGTAAAGGATTTTCCATAAAGGGATCAATGGGATTATGATTATGTATTATTAATGATTATAGCATGTTTCAGCCTATGTTTAAGATTCAGTAACGTTTACTCACTAAGTCGTGTTGACTTACCGTTGTTAGTTTCCCTTTTTATGTAGGTAAATAAATTTTACATTTGGAGGCTTGTTATTAGAAGAAGATGGCTTAAGGGGACAGTAATGCTTATTTGCATAGGTAGTTGGTGATTTTAGTGTCATTGACGACCATTTAGGTAATGGTGATTTACTAGAGACCAATGTAATTTCATGTTCGGCTCGAAAACGAGTCAGGGAAGTGTGGAGTGCACACTCGTTGAGTTAATATGAAAACTATCTATACAGGAAGTTAGTTAAATTCAGTTTTAACCACTACTAATCGTCCATAACTTCCTAACTTCCTATGGTATATATAGAGGAAGTATTGGTCTCAGAAAATAGGATGAAAACACATACAATTCCTCTAATCTTCTTGCTTTGTGATCTTGTGCCTAGAACACAAAGTGTTTTTCTTATTGAATTATCCCGATAGAGATTTCGTGCAACCCAGACATATATAGGGTCGGAATACTTTATACGGAAAGTGGACATTTATACGATTCAAGTAAGATATCCAGGATTATCACAAACCCTACCAATTTCTAACAATCGTATAAAGTATTTCGTTAGTGATAATCATGGATGGTGAATCTGTAAAAGACGTGAAGTTGAAAGAAATGATATTGGAGATTATGTACTGAAACGTTTAACCTTCGGTGGTCGGTACGCATTTTTTTTATTATACTTTATATCATGGAAATGTTAACCTATGCATGGAATGATAACTTGGTAATTAATGTAGTTATCTAATTGCATGATACAATTATATATATGTATGATCAGATAGTACAAAAATATATAATATACTATAATATTATATATATATCATATATATATTATATATATTTTATATATAAATATATTTATATATATTTATATATTATATATATATATATATATGATCAAATAGTACAAAACTGATCCTGACATGTAGTTTATAATAATATTATGAAACATGAAAATTTATCAATGTCTCATGTGATTTGAATATGTATGCACTAACTTCGATTCATTAAATACTTCACCGTACAATTTCATGAAAATCTAGTAGTTAAATTGCATGCATACATGGGATTCTAAGAAACAGAAGTTTATGGGTTTGTTACTTTGAAAAATAAAGTGGCGGTTAATGTTCCAACAGTTCACAATGGTAATGGTACTTGCCCCTTTAATTGATCAAATAATTGAGCAAATAATTTTTGTTAGTATCAGGAGGTATAATTTTTTCATGAAAGTCATTTGATGATACGTAATTATTCTGATATGTGTTTTCTTATTATGGATGAAACTTAAAATGCAGATGGGATTTGGCGGTTGGTTGACCAGTAGGAAAACAATTTCCAGAAAGATGGTTGGGAACTGCAAGTTTTTGGTTGCAAAGTGCATTTGTGTGTCAAAGTTGTTATGGTGAATTAGTAGCCTAATTGATATCACAACCAGATTTTAAGTTGTTGATCTGTCACTATAACGATCCTATGCTTTGATGTATATTTTATCTTCAAATAAAGAAATGATCAATTATTGATTCGCAAGTATTTACTGTGCATGTTCATTGTAATTAAATGCATGATGTTTTTTAAAGTTGATGAAGTACATGAGTGCAAGTATTTGACATTTTGACTGGAAATATTTTGCATTCGATTATTGCACATAATCTGGAATTGTTATGAAATCATATTCGGAGTATTCATATCCCATTCTATTTGCATAAAATATGACATTTATCTATTGTCATGCATGATCACTGATTGATAATGGACGAATTCATTTACTAATATGAATGTGAATTCAGTGCTAATTCTAAGTTCATGACTATGTTCTAAAATTAGATTTTAGAACTTTATTTTATAATTATATAAAGAGTTTGATATGTTAATCAATGGAATTTTGATTGATTCATCAAAACAAATCATGCATGTGGGACTAAGAAAGTATATACATAGTTCCTGGGTTCTTTATCATATATATGATAAATTGCAATACTAGTGAAACTGGATTATATGACAAATTAAGATTTGTGTGCAGTAATAATAGTGAAAACTATTACTGTAGTTGGTCATATGATGTAAAGATCCAATCTGTGAATTTCGGATTCACATCAACTTTAATTTTGAATTGGGCATCTGTACGTTTGGATTCATTGGGTTTGCTATCAGTTGGTGGTTTTGACAAGAATTATAAATCATTAAACGATTTATGAAAAAAGATATAGAAAGGGAATGAATTTAAATGAGTCTATCTAATGGATTCTTCATTCATGGGGTGGTTCCAAAACCAGTTGATTCTTTTTTGACACGTACATGTTATTTGAACTTTATTGAATCAAAAAGCACCAATTGAAATAAAACCAAGGTATGGGAATGTACAATTTTCTCAGTTCTTGACAGTTTGGATTAACTGTTGGCCCAAAGAATGTTGGGTGTGATGTGACATATATGGAACAAATGGGTTTGGTTAGGAATTATAATTAATATTAATTCCATGTCGCGACTAAACAATGGATTTTGTCAAGTCATTTGTTTAAAGTTTGAAATTGGCAAACGGTGCGAATGTGAGAACATTTTCTATAGTAATGATGGATGACGTACATCATGATCTTATTTATGTATGGATGTTATGACAGAAGTTAAAGAAAACCATGGATAATGGTTTAGAATACAACGGGATACTTTGAGTATATTAAGAATAAATTGATGTAAGTTGGATAATTGATCAAGAAGATTACGAAACATTAAGTGTTGATTCTATACTTGGTAAAAATGTAGTATCTTGTGATCAAAGGATAAAGTTGTACAACGTATTCAACTACGGCATCATAAGTCGTTGTTTTCTTGTTTAAAAGAAGTATAATGGTTATATGACTTGTTAATAAACATTGAGTTATGTTTAAAAGTCAATACTATTATGTTTTATGTCTTATAATAGTGAAACTAAACCATTGATAGTATATAACTTGGAAAAGTGGTTGGTTAAGGACTTAATGAATAAGTCGGTAATAGGGATGAAAAGTCCATTAAATTATCTAACTATGAGATACCCAATTCCCTTCTAATAAGAAGTTAGAAGTTGAATTCAATGTGGAAAGCTCATAGCTAGAGATTGGAACACGTGTATTTATCTTCCCGAGGTATGTGTTCAGACCTGCAAGTGGTGTTAGGTTGAAGTTTTACTTCTTAATGGTTCTTTTGAAAAAGTGCAAGCAGGGCATGAATAAAAGAAGCCACCTATATGAACATGAAGTTTAGCCGCTTCAAGAATCTTGGACTTGGCTTCCTATATATTTATTAATGGATTGGGACACATGGCTTGTAAAGTGTCAAGTAAACGAACTTTAGAGTGTTGTAGAAACGAATGTGTATAGTATCTTCAGGTATTCAAATGGATTGACGGGTTCAATCGTTACGACACCCCGATTTTCGAATATTTGGAATGTGTATTATACTAAGATGATAATTCAATCGCAAGACATTTTCATTTATGCATTTGTTTGTTTCATTATGTTTGTTTTAACATAATTGCATACGTCTTTATATATGTTTTAGTAAATCAAAGATTACACTAAAAGGGGGGGAGGGATTGTTGGTGATTTTAGTGTCATCGACGGTCATTTAGGTAATGTTGATTTACTAGAGACCAATGTAGTTTCATGTTCGGCTCGGAAACGAGTTAGGGAAGTGTGGAGTGCACACTCGTTGAGTTAATATGAAAACTATCTATACAGGAAGTTAGTTAAATTCAGTTTTAACCACTATTAACTGTCCATAACTTCCTAACTTCCTATGGTATATATAGAGGAAGTATTGGTCTCAGAAAATAAGATGAAAACACATACAATTCCTCTAATCTTTTTGCTTTGTGATCTTGGGCCTAGAACACAAAGTGTTTCTCCTCTTGAATTATCCCGATAGAGATTTCGTGCAACCCAAGCATATATAGGGTCGAAATACTTTTTACGGAAAATGAACATTTACACGATTCAAGTAAGATATCCAGGATTATCACACACCCTAAATCTCTAACAAAATTAATTAAGGTATAAATAAAGGGGGAAAAGATAAAAAGAATTTGAAACTAAGTTAATAATTGATATGTAGTAGAAAAGATTTTCATTTTTCCAGTTATCATTTTTCAGTATTAATTTTCAATATGTTTTAAAACAAATAGTAGATTAAGGGTGTAATGGTTTTTTTAAGGCTACCGCCAGTAAGGACACCAGACGACCTATATTTTCTTTGTTATATCAGTTTTCTCTTTCTGACGACTTACATACGACGTTTTAACCCCAGTAAGGCATGTTCGTACTGCGTTTCAAATTCCGCTAACGCTTAAATTTATTAATAATAAAAACAATTACATACTTATTCAAATACATTTAAGAAACATTACAATAAAAATTAGAAACTTAAACTAAACTTCATTATTACGTTGCTGGTTAAATAAATGCATCTTAATTTCTGTCCAAGCATCATGATTTTTCAAAATTCTCCAACACGCCTCCATTGTAAAGGCATGTTCGTACTGCGTTTCAAATTCCGCTAACGCTTTTTGAAACACAAAGAGGTTAGAAGACCCGCTCTCGTCCATCCGTTGGACACTATCGTAAACGACACTAACGCAACAATTTTAGGACGAATAGAAATTTTCCATTTGGTGATGATGGCATCGTATCCTCGAATATTCTCCCCCATTTCTTTCTCAAAGTAAGCAAAAATCTCCAACCAAAACCCTCTCTTCATGGCGTCTCGGGCAGGGGCGGATGAAGTATAGAAGAGCAAGGTAACAAAGTGTGCTGCCCGAATCTTTCTTTGTTATATCAGTTTTATCTTTCTGACGACTTACATACGATGTTTTAACCCCAGTAAGGCATGTTCGTACTGCGTTTCAAATTCCGCTAACGCTTAAATTTATTAATAATAAAAACAATTACATACTTATTCAAATACATTTAAGAAACATTACAATAAAAATTAGAAACTTAAACTAAACTTCATTATTACGTTGCTGGTTAAATAAATGCATCTTAATTTCTGTCCAAGCATCATGATTTTTCAAAATTCTCCAACACGCCTCCATTGTAAAGGCATGTTCGTACTGCGTTTCAAATTCCGCTAACGCTTTTTGAAACACAAAAAGGTTAGAAGACCCGCTCTCGTCCATCCGTTGGACACTATCGTAAACGACACTAACGCAACAATTTTAGGACGAATCGAAATTTTCCATTTGGTGATGATGGCATCGTATCCTCGAATATTCTCCCCTATTTCTTTCTCAAAGTAAGCAAAAATCTCCAACCAAAACCCTCTCTTCAATAGTAGATTAAGGGTGTAATGGTTTTTTTAAGGCTAGACGACCTATATTTTCTCTGTTATATCTGTTTTCTCTTTCTGACGACTTACATACGACCTTTTAACCCCAGTAAGGCGACCTACTTTTTAAAAAAAATTAACAACAAAATTTAAATTCATTAATAATAAAAACAATTACATACTTATTCAAATACATTTAAGAAACATTACAATAAAAATTAGAAACTTAAACTAAACTTCATTATTACGTTGCTGGTTAAATAAATGCATCTTAATTTCTGTCCAAGCATCATGATTTTTCAAAATTCTCCAACACGCCTCCATTGTAAATGCATGTTCGTACTGCGTTTCAAATTCCGCTAACGCTTTTTGAAACACAAAGAGGTTAGAAGACCCGCTCTCGTCCATCCGTTGGACACTATCGTAAACGACACTAACGCAACAATTTTAGGATGAATCGAATGTTTTCATTTGGTGATGATGGCATCGTATCCTCGAATATTCTCCCCCATTTCTTTCTCAAAGTAAACAAAAATCACCGACCAAAACCCTCTCTTCATGGCGTCTCGGGCAGGGGCGGATGATATAAAGAGCAGCAAGGGGTGCTGCCTTGGACCGGACGCCGCGAAGCCGACCATAAGACAGTGACAGTCATGCCTGCCGAAGTAATGAACACCTATGGACAAACTGTAAGCTCAAAAAAGCTGACCACAATCAGAGCAAACCATGCATGAGACGGAAAATAGAAAGACAACCAACAACAATGAGCATGGGCACCAAGAAAACACAGCTGCACGCCTGGCCCCCCCCCCCCCCCCCCCCTAAAATTTCGGTGACAGTTACCTAATTTTATGGATATTGAGATTTAATTATTAAAACTAATGTTGCTGGTTATGTGGGAATAATAATAAGACGTGCGTTATGGGTAGACAAAATTCAAAATTTGAAACAACTCCTCTTCTTCGAATTTGTTTCTTTTTTATTTTTGAATATAAGTGATGTTGTGGGTGATTTAACTTCTAGCCAAGCCACTTAACTGATCACAATTAGACACTTTAAAAACACTGCATGGTTAGAGCTAAATATTTTCTGTATGATGTCCTTGTCCACGCACAGGAAGGTTCTTTAATTGAGTTGATGTGATCAATTTTATTTTGTAAACCAAGAATAAAGCGCTAGAGTTGATGCAGTGTTGTAGCAGATAAGTTTCATTCAAAACAGTTTAAGTATATATAAAAGTATTAAACCTTTAAGAGTTCATACTTTTGTGTAATCATCTATGTTTGTTTTCTAGATTTAATGTTCTATTTATTGTCTTCGCAATCTATATGACTATAAAGATTGTTTTCTCTATTAGATTGTTACATCTTTTTCTGGAAATTTTTGCCCCCTCCCCCAATTAAGACCGTCAAGCTCCGCCACCGGTCTCGGGTGACGTAGTTTTCCATCACAACGTGATCTCTTCCGCTGTTTTTTATGGTTGTGACGTCTTGGCCTTTCTACGACGGTTTGAAGTGAAAGCCGAACCGTTAGACATTGTAAATAATATGAGAACTATAAGAGAAAAGTAGTTTGAATTTGTGTATAAAACGGTGAAATGAATGGGGTATTTATAGGGTTAAATTTAAAAGATTTTAAAAAGTTTTTTTATTAATATAACGGTACTGTTTGTGTGTTTGTTTGTCGATCGTCCCCGCGACCAATTCGACCAAATCACAAGATGTCGACCGACATGCATGACCATGCCACAATAGGCCGACCGACCAAAGACACCGACGACCGAGTCGGCCGTCCTTATTATTGTGAGCATCCTAAAGGTTAAACCGAGTGTAATGGTGATCAACATAAAACTACCTATCGTTAACTCAACGTCACATAACCTTTTCACTTCACCACCACTAAGGTGTAACAAGACAATGAATTTCACTACATAAACACATACCACTCAAACATAAATATACCTCCCAAACACTAATTAAACAACTTATACAACACACAACCGACTTCCAAAACTAATAATTGGTCGATGGACTGACCGACTTCTTCATTTTCTTCATCACCAACGCGTGTGTAGGAGAAGTGTGTTTTTATTTAGAACACGTCCTGCGGGGGGAAGACACGTCTAACTCCTCCCTATTAAACTTAGTCTTAAAGGAATGTGAAGCCTGAGTATGATGATTCAACTTAGTTATGTTATGTATACATTTCGATCGTTATGAAATGTATCTTATTTGTTACTCTCTCTGTTCCAAATTAATAGTACACGTTTTTTGGGATGTCTCAATTTAGTTGTCTACTACTAAAAATAGATAGGGAAATTTGATCAAGTTTACCATATTATCTTTGTTTGAAATTATTATTACAGACTTAAAAAAAACTTTAATTAATTAGCTAAAGGTAAAACTGTCATTCTACTAAAAAGTAAGAAAGATTAAGCTGTAATAAATACGTTTTTTTAATTGTGTATTTTTTTTCAAGGGACGATAATTTTAGGACGAAGAGAGTAATTAATAGTTACATGAATACTCCATGATGTTATTATCATATTTTCATTCTCTGCTTATTACCGGATTTTTTTCAACAATAATACATCATTCATGTATTTCAACTGTATCTTCTCAGTCAAAATTGTATTGCGTAGTTGAAAAAGTAGTTTTGTCACTCTTAAGAGTTGTATAAGTGTAAAACTGTATAAGCATGTATTCAGGGGCGGAGTCATGTTCAGGGTACCGGGGGAGTCGCCCCCAACAAACCTCTCTTAGACCCACCAAATTATGTAGGAAAAATATCAAAATTCTAGAAAAAAACGCCAGTGCCCTCAGCTTGGTAATCCGAGTGCCCACGTCATTCAAAGTGTCAACTAAGTTCTAATGCCCAAAAACCATTTTTCCGGTGGTTTAATTCGTCGGAAGTCGGAAAGCATGAAAAAGAACGGTGGAAATATGAAATAGGAAGATGAAAAATTATTTTTAGTTGGTAAGTAGAGAAAAAAGTCAAATGTTCTACTGTATTTGATTTAGTACTGCACTATTTAGATTTATATTAGTAGTATATTAATTTATGTACTTTATATTTCTTTTGTTGCCAATGGAAATATATACAATTAACATTTGTATTCTTATTGATAAAACTAATTTAGAGATATCTGATAATTATTTTGACATTAAGGTTAATTACTTTGAGCTTGTTTTACTTTTATTTTTAGTTCGGTATATGTGAAATTAGATCAAGAGTTGGTTGATCTTAAATAAAATTGATAAACTTACATTATTGGTTGATTTTCTTTATACAAATCGTTCGTTAGTGTTAGTT
>BQNB010064026.1:0-27500 GCA_026074375.1 Tanacetum coccineum | reverse complement strand
AATGGAGTCTGAGTTTGAGAGGAGAGAGTATAGGTTGTTGTGTGGGGTATTTGTGTTTTAGGGGTATTTTTAAATTATAAAAGATTGAAAAAAGTTAAAAGAAGTTTAAGAAGTTGCCGCAATAGTTGAGGGAAAGTTTAAGTAAAAAATTTTAAAAAAAGAAAAGGCTGATGTGGAGCTCACGTGGCGAGGGAAAACCTCTCACCACACGAGCCCACACACGCTTAAAGTAGTGTTATTATCCCGATACTATCCGCAAGGGTCGTATCATTTATAAGTTCGCATTTTGTGTTGGTTACATAACTACATTTTAATCATTAAACGTTGAGGAATTACAAACTCAAAGATGAATCGTCCAGGTTGTGTATGTAGTTGCAAAACATGTTACATTGCACAAACAAAATCCTCACTTGAATCTACATCATCTTCAAATTCATCATCAGTGTCAATGTCATCATCAAGGTCCATACTACCACCTCCAACAAATTGTCCATCTTGTTTGTCATCAATTACACCTTTTCTCGCCTCTTGGAGTATTGATAATATTTCTTCTATATTTTGCGAGGGTTTATTCACTTTCTCGATTTCTAAACTAGATACCTCGTCATCTGTAAATTCATCTGGCGTATTCTTCATGAACCATGGATGCTTTTTTATCTCCGGAATTGTAATTCTCTGTGTAAAGAACAAAACGTTTGTTACTAGTGGTGATAAGTTCATCTATACATACATGAGTTAAATTTGGTTATTGTTATCTTAAATGGATCCGGTAGAAAATCATCGACAAATTAGGCCTGACTTCTATGTTAATTTGGTAGGTTTGGGCTTAAGAGAGAAGAGTGGAACTAGAATAGCGAGAGAAATTTGCTAATTCTCTTATCTTCGGTTCCACTTTCTCAGGTTTATTTTTCTTTCTTGCAATTCGTTAAATGTTACATTTCCTAACGACAAAAGAAAACTGATATTGCTTTTTGCATTTATATTGGGAAAAGACTTTTTTCTCCCGTTTTGACTCGAGCATGTTCTAACCCGAGTCATTTGACCCCCACCGGTTTAGCCTGTAATTCAAGTCGTTTGACCCTAACCCGGACCTACCTGGCCGCCCATTTGACCTCCTCCATATTCTATTAATTCAAAAACAAACATTATTTAATGTAATTAAAAAGAAATATTCGTCATGTATATATTCCATACCTTTTGTCCTTTTAATTTTGTCTTGTCAAAATATATAACCTTTCCCCGTAATAGAACACTTCAAAACAACAAGAAATTTGGTACATTTTATCTTTTAGTGAAAAGACGGGTATTATAATCATTTTTGAGATATTAATAACCTCCCAAAAATGGGGCATTTGCATATATTAAGCCCTAACCGTTCAACCGAGGCAAACCTAGCCAATATAAGTGCAGAGTGTACGTACGTTTTCAGGGTTATCTACGAATATGCGAGATAGAAGATGTTTGCAGTCCATGGAAACTCGAACATAGTCAGGAATTGAGTATTGCACACCTAGTATCCGCTGGCCAAGTAAATAGTATATATGCAAACTTTTCTTAATAAAATTAAACACCCACATGTAAAGTACATCATTGAAAGGAATGTAAAACTTTATATCATATATTATTGATAAGATTTGACTCACAGTGAGGGTTTTTCTAAAGTTTCTTGGATCATCCGGATCTTCAAAAGGATACGCACCAACTAACATCACATATAATGTTACTCCACAAGACCAAACATCTGCAATCTAAACATATGATTGCTTGAAGCTCACCAGCAAAACCACATAATGTCAACATTCATGAAGCATTTTACATTGTTAAAAAATATGGAACATTTAAGAACAAATAAAGTAAATTCAATCAAAACATACAAATAAAGTAATAAAAGCTATAGCCTCACCTTGCCATCATACTCCTTTTTCGACAATACTTCTGGTGCAATATAAGCAGGAGTCCCAACTGTTGATTTTGGCTGGGAATGCAGCACCGATGACTGAACACCATGTAAGGTCACTTTAAATTGTATACAACATTTTTATTACTTAAAACATATATTCAATGGACTCTATTACCTTAGAATATCCAAAATCACATATTTTAAGACGGGTGGTCGCGCCTTCGACCAAGAGTGTATTCTCGAGTTTCAAATCTCTATGACATATTTGCTGCACGAATAAATATTGTGTATTAAGATCGTTAAAAGCTTTTTTCTTCTTTTCATATTTTTCCACTGAATTAGATATGAAAATATTACCATTGAATGGCAGTAACTGACTCCTGAAATGAGTTGCCTGAAGTAAAATCTTGCCTAAACACACATAGTAAAAATATTTTCAAGAAATCAACAAAAAGGGTAAAAACTGATAAAGTATGAAAGTCATCTTATTGATTACCTCATCTTCACTGAATCTACCAGCAGTACAAATTCTTTCGAAAAGCTCACCACCATTTGCATACTCCATGACTATGGCCAGATGAGTCTCCGTTAGCAAAACCTGCAGATCAATAAGCAGTTAAGCACAACCCAAGACGGAGTGTTGAGTTTTGAAATATATAGTCATATCACGATATAACCAATTTACAAGAATTCCTTACTTCATTCATCGATTAGTACGACGAACTAAACTCGAAATGAGTATCGAAACTCACCTCCTTGAATCGAATGATGTTAGGGTGATTTAGTGATCTATGGTTCAAAATCTCTCTTTCGACATGTTCATCAATCTGCGAAAAATATTCATCATCAATATAGTCACAAAAAGAAACTTACGCCTAAGCGGCACCATATACATATTTCATCAAAACCAAAATTTACTAGCTTGTGTGTGTCGACATGACTTATTTAAATTTTTAAAAAAATGAAAACATGCAAATGAACTAAAACCAATATAAGAAACCCCACAAAAAGAAAAAAAAAAAAGAGAAAAATTACGAGACCTTTTGACCTCTGTTAATATACTTAACAGCAAAAAGGTCACCAGAAACCTTTTCTTTAACAAGCTTTGCTACCCCAAAATTCCCAGAACCTATGTCTTTTAATATCTCATATCTTTCCATTAAGAATCTGTTACATGCAAACGATGAAATGAAAAGAACTTCTCGAAGTCTAACAAGTTTGAAACATAAAAGAGTTACATGTACTTGTAGAGAGGGTTGGGATTGACGTGGCTAGTTGTAAGTGGTTAGTTGTTTTTAAAAGTAAGTACTAGTTGTCACCGATTTGAGTTATGGGCCTACGTATGTGTACGTTTTGCATTATTTGATTCATCCTGTCTATCTCTCGGTTGTTATTTCATTCAACTATATTTCAATATTTGGATTTATATATTTAATTATTGGATAGGATATGTTTTGGACATTGCATCATTCCAAATATTTTATCTGATTGGTCAATTGTGGATTTGGATTATTTTATAACGTGCTTAACTGAACACCACTTCGCAATTATTAATGTGCGACTTGGGACCCAAATCTTCACATCAAATACATGTCGATGGAAAAGGTCCGTGCGGCCTACATAGTAATTAGTAAACATTAAACCCACTTGTCGCCTCGATCAAATAGACAAATACGATGGAACGTTTATAAATCGAATAGCACCATCTTCTCCTTCAATACCACGACGCACAACAATTGAGGGTAAGTAATCAACTGAAATTGAATTTGGTGTTAATTTTTACTAGTAATAATTACTTAACTTCAATAATAACGTAAATGGATGTTACTAGCAGTTGACTACCGAGCTTACCCCTTTTAGAGTATTCGAATGGAACTGATGGAAAGGTCTAGGGTATTAACGATTCGAGTTGAGTTTCAAAATATTCGAGCTCAACTCGATTAACTATTACTTAGCTCGAGCTCGAATAAGTTTTCTAAATCTTGCTTGAACTCGAGCTCGAGTAACTATTTATTGTTCGAGCTCGAGCTCGAAGCTTGTTTAATTTATTAAATTTCCTGTTTTTAACTACTCAAGCTCAAGATTCTAGCTTGTAAGCTCGAGTACAAGGTCTTTGTTTTACATAAGTTCAATGAGTTTTGTTATATCCTCCTACAATATATTCATACATATCCTCCTATACACACAATAATATTTTATGTTTTTTCTTTACATATTATCTCTCTACATCTAAACCGTCAGTTCTGACACTTGTTAGAATCCTGTGAATATGAGTATATGTAAAAACAACTAGTAGAAAGATATATCATTTCTCAAGTTCAATAAAGCTTGTTGGAAATACACAATCAATCTTTAATAACATCAACCAATATTTAATAATATTCAAAGTTTAACTAACTTTCAAAATAGAAAGAAAGCCTTGATTATAGAGTTTTTTTTCTTTTAAAAGTTTTTATCTTCAAACGACGTGAGATAAGTCTTCTAATTATGTCCCTTCTTTATGCTAATTTCTCTTCTTCTGTTATTTTTTTAAAAAAGAATTCCAACTATTTCGACATGATCAGATGAACTCATTTATCTCTTGTGTCATGTTCGAGAATAATTAAAGAAAGAGTTTTCTACTAAACAGGTTTAGTGGGACTTAAGAGAAAATGCTGACAAAGTGGATTGGCATCATGTTGTTTGGTTTAGTCAAAATCAACCAAGACATGCTTTTCTTAATGTCACAGGCAAATTAGGAAAGGCAGGCTACTCTTCAAGACGATTAATCCTAAATGGAATTGTGTATTCGATTTCCAATACCCTTTGCAAAAGGAAAGGAAATCAACATACACATTACTTCTTCAAATGAGAAACACAACAGCTTAAATGAGGAAAGATAAGGAGCAAATTGATAAATATAACAAGACATGATGATCTCAGAAATATTGTCAACCATATCTCTACAAGTCAGGCAAAGAAAAACCTATGGAAGATTGTAAATAGAATGGTGGTTGCTTCATCTGGCAAGAGAGGAACTGGAGAATGTTTAAACAAGAAAAAAGATTTGTGGAGCAAATTTTAAAGATCATCATTGATAATGTTAGACTGAGATTAATGAGCTTAAGAGTAAGGAACAAGTAATTGCCAGAAATTAGGCTGGCTTAATGGAATCCTCAAAAGGTGAATAATATGTCCTAAGCAATTGTGGCTGATACAATACCCCAAATGAATGTGGAGGACTTTGGCGGCAAATGCTTAATGGTGGCACAGGTTGTACCAGGTTTTTCGTACTAGTAGTATTTGGATTCTAATTTTTGTGTTACAATGTCTGACTGCTATGGTATGCTGATAAGGCTTGAATAATAAACAAAGTAGGAGACTTCTAGAGACTTGCAGAGGGCCTTATAAATTAGCAATAAGAACCTTTCTCCATGTTTTAATCCTACTGGTTCAATGGATGATAGAATCATTGTCCAGTGTGCTATGTAAACATGAAGTTAAAGGCTTCACTTATTGTCATAAGGTAGGTTGCCTGTTTTGGCTGACTGCGAGCATGGGGATGCCTTGACTGTTGGTCCAAATTGTTAGGCAGCAGTGAAGGAAATGTAACTAAGTGGGATTGTTTCCCTGAGCAACTCCTATCCAATTAGTGATGTCAGTAATGGAAATGTAGCTTTTGGTGTTGGATCTTAGTGAGAATAAGAGTTTTACCCTTTTTCTTGTGATGCTTCCTATAAGAGCCTCTATGTTTAAAGGTTGAGATCCTTTGGACATAGGTAAGGTGTTTGTAGGAGGAAATGTAGCAAAGAAAGGGGGTTTCTCCATAGTTTCCTAGTCCTTTTCCTTAGTCACACTCACTAGTGAGTATAAGGCTAGATGAATGGATAGTACAAATGCTTCTATGGCTTTGTGGCTACTCTGTTTCAGAGATGTTTGGGATAGGCTATTTGTCCGATATAGCTTAGTTATCTGTTGTAGCTAAGATGTCTGATGTATTTTCTTAGTTTTGTATAAAGGATTGGGAGATGTTCAATTTCTTTCATAAGTTTTGTACAAATCTCTTGTTTGGTAATATAATTCACCTTTTACCAAAAAAAAATGTTCAAGAATAATCGAAACTTTTGTAATCTTGTGAAGCACATAAACTAGAGATAAAAGAAAATGTGTTTATCCCTTTATGTTTACTCCATATTATTTAATCTCGTATATAAACAGCAGGTGATACACATTTTTAAGTTTCAGTTGAGATATAGTGAAATATGTTAAACCAAACTTTATTATGAAAGATAGATATTGATGGGTCAATAGCTTATATCCAAACATTTAATTATTCTTTAACATTAAATAAAATAAAAGGTAGTTACGAGACTTGGATTTTGTACACCATGCCCGGCCTCTGTCGACAATAAGTATTTGGCAACATTAGAGATGCGACTGCAGTTGATGTTATAGGCGGTGTTATTCACCGCCACTTCATCACATACCGTATAACACCACTATAATATAAACACCTTTTTCAGCTATAACATATCAGAGGCACAAGTAGATTTCTCATAAACACTCTCTAACTGTTACCTAGCATTTTTTTCAAAAAAAATATGAATCACGCTCGTTAATGGTGTGGGGATTACGGATAACGCGAGGATGGCACCGTGGTCGATGCAGTATGATGGCGTCATTGGGTAGAAGAAGCCGAATGGCGTGTTACCCAATACCCACCACTACACCGGGCACTTTTACAAGAAAACATGGCTTATAAAAACAGATGTCGTGTTCAAATCAATGTTTTTTACCAAAATTCTCGACAAAACACAAACTATGCATTTCCCAATTAAAGAGGGAAACTACAAAGCACATTATTTTTGTAACCCCTTTGTTTTTCTGAGATAGAAAACAATATCATATGAAAGAGTTTTTATGTTTTGTGAAAAATCAAATCCTTTTTTTTACAAATATGAAAATACAGAACTAAGAAATTTTTTCTCTAAATAAACGCATCCTAAATGTTCTTCTAAGAAAAGAGAGTAGAGTTATTTTACATACTAAACTTTTCTCGCATATCAATGGACAAATCTCAGCTACTCATTTTTTCGTTGAAAAAAAATGAGGGAAATTAATAAATATTTAAATTAAAATTTTAATTACACCAATTTTTATAATTTAAATATCTCTCGAACCGTCAATCGTTACACAAAAACAAATTATACATTCATGACGAACATTTAATTATCTTTTTAAAGACTGGCGCTATGATATACTTTCAAAAAAAAATCGGGTTTTTCACTTTTTTCTTTATCGAAATTCGAATGACATATCACATTGGATATAACACTAATATCGAAGTTTGAATACTAAGCATCTGTATTAAAATTGACATAAGTATTTGTCTATAAGTCAAAGACTTTTCCCGGATTTTGCAAAGAAAAACACACATTCATGGCTTTCCAACATACAAAACAAATTGTATTCGAATTATACATTATAGCAGTTCATTTATGAAACTTTTATTATCAAATGTTAAAAAAAAATACATTTGGGGAAAATCACATGTGATTGAGATCACTTCTGGGGAAAATTACATGTGATTTTTTGTGTTTTAAAATTACATGTGATTTTTTGTGTTTTATCCAACTTTAACGAATTAACTGCACTAATTTACGATTCAAAATTTAATGTGCTATATATGGTTAAAAAGCTATGAATGTCTCATTTTCAAAAAAAAAGGTGAAGGTTTTAAAATATTGTAGAAAAAATTATGTTCATTTTTATTATATGTTTAGATATTTGAATTTTCAAATTAATGTTTAATCAAATAATATGTCTCATGCAAGTTTCAACAAAAAAAGACGAAAAAACGTGAAAGAATGAAGAAAAAGGTTTGTCGAAAGTATATTAAAGTGTCCGTCTATATGAAGATAATTAAATGCTCGTCGCGAAAGTGTATTTTTTCGCTTAACGATTAACAATTTACAATATATTTTTTTTTTAAATTTGATGAATGTGGATTTGTAATCTAATATAAAAAATGAGTGGATATAATTAATTTCTTAGAGCCTCAGGTGTAGTAACACCATAACACCATTTTTTGACTGCCACTTCAGCGCCACATCAGCATAACACCAACACAAACACCACTCTCTTAATCATAACACCACTCACCTCTTTATTTTCATATAACCCCCTAAACAATTATTTTATTATTTTAACAAACTAACCATTTCATTCATAATTAAACATACAAATTACATTAAAAAAACACGTTACGAAATTAAAAAAAAACATTACGAAATAAAAAAAACATTACAAAAAAAAAACATTACGAAAAAAAAACATTGCGACCGCCTTTTTTTTGGCGAATCGACTTGTTGAGGTTGAATGAGTGATTGAGAAGTTTCTGAGTTGAATGATGGTGGGTTGTGTTGTAGATCTTGAAATTCACGGTTTAGGACTTGTGATCGTTGCCATCGAAAAAAAGCTTGTTGTTGTTCTTGTTGGTATTGTTGAAACTGTTCCGGCGTCATCGACCCGGTGAGGAGATTCATAAAACCGTTGTTGGGAAATTCGGACATTTTTTTTATTGCTAAAAAGATGTATATTTGTTTTTTTAAATTCAGCCGTTTTAGGGGGTAAATTGAAAATTTGTTAATTTAAAAAAAAAAAAACTAGCCGTTGGGGGGTAAAATGAAACTTTTCAAAATTGGGAGGGAAATGGTAAAATATAAACAAACCGTTTTAGGGGGTAAAATGAATTTTTTTTTAAAACCCCCAACGCTGGACCTAACGCCGTTGGGCAACGCCGGACAACGGTGTAGTAACGCCGGCCAACGACGTTGCCGGCGTTACTACACCTAACGCTCTTAGTATGTACGAAAATGTATAGTATGTAAATCAACTAAATCAAAAGAAAAAAAACTCTAAACTATCTCGCTTTTCTGAAAAGAAAAACTATCATAAAAACAAACGCATTCTAAATATTATGCTTTCAAAAAAAAGTAAAAAAAAATAATCGTAAAACTAAATTGAAGTGGAAAAGAAAAAGTGAAGCAAAGTAATGAAAAGATACCATAACCAGTGAAACAAAAAATAAGTGGGGAATTGGATGATGGTAGTTGCATTATTATATCCTAATTGACATCTACGGTTCACATGACTTGGCCGGCTGTGACCATTGTGAAATTTACCTTTTCCTACCAACGTCCAAATAAATGGCTTTGTTTTCTTTCAACTTCTTCCTTCTTTCCAAATTTATAATGCCTAGTGAACTGGCCACCAAAATATTTAAACGCTCGTGATATATTTGCATGAATAACATATATTTTGTTATTTGTCACTTGT
This sequence comes from Tanacetum coccineum, assembly GCA_026074375.1. NCBI lineage: Eukaryota > Viridiplantae > Streptophyta > Magnoliopsida > Asterales > Asteraceae > Tanacetum > Tanacetum coccineum. The sequence continues at coordinate 18,283 of BQNB010064026.1, read as the reverse complement.
GATTTACTCAATCCTGGTTAGTAACTCTGAGTCAAATGTTTGATTATGATGCATGTAAAGAACAATCCTAGGTTGTGTTGGTGAACACTTGACCCACAACGTTGCTACTACTTTTGTTTTTTAAATTAATTGTCATCAAATTTAAAAAAAAACATAATTATTATTGTTTTTACGAGGCATCATGGCCCGTGCAATGTACGGGCTTTGTTCACAAAGAAAGAATCGTTGATTTTGGAAAAGTTATATGTGTTTAGTTATTATCTTAGTTGTTATCGAGGACACTCAAATGAATAAATTAAGTTTGTGTAAGTAATTTAAAAGGTATCGTAACATCATACTTGTTATTTCAAAGCTAATAAGAGTAAAAGTATTTAAAAGAAACAAATAGTTTATGCTACATAAAACTTTAAGTGTGTATTTTTTTTCTCTCTTTTAATATTTTATGGAAGAAGACATGTAAACCAAAATTGATGTATCACCTTTTATTCATGTCTTTCACTTTCATTTGCGACGATAGTGTCATTATATCTCCAAGTGGTACCGTTGATACACTCATTCGGTTAAATGGTAAAACAAAACAAATTTCAAACTTCCTTCGTGGCTTACTGTTGATATTCTTTTCGCGTTATATAATCTTCTTTTTTTAAGTTAATTAAATTTAACCAAGCAAGATGTCATCATATGTATCAACTGATTCTTTTAGAATCTCGTCTTTGTAGGAAAATAACTCATAGATGGCACACAAATCAAAAGAACCAATCATCATATTTTTGTTATGGCCAATCGATCAAAGTATCATTGTATTTATGTATATTAGATAATATTTTATTGTATTCAATATCTCAAACATTTGTTATGACCATCGAACATGTATCAATGTTTTTTTGTATACTAGATGATTTTATATTATATTTAATCAGAACTTTTGTTTAGATCGGTTTTCTGGCTTGAATATTTAGCATTGCTCGATCGTTTTCACGAATGCAACGAACTTCAGTTGAGTGGCACCACACATATTAACAGCCCAAAGCTTCATATGAGCATTGTTGATTACGAAGATGTAGATATCAGATATAGAAAAATTGTAGCACCTGGAGACAGCCCCAATACGGATGGGATCGACGTCAGTGCTTCCACACGTATTAATATTCATGACTCGAACATCCAAACTGGTATCCAATAAATTACAACACAAATCATACTTGCTAATGTGTTTTTTAAGATGCGGTCTTTAATCGTTTTGACACACTTCAACAGGTGATGATTGTGTGGCTATTAATGGCGGAGTATACGATATCAAGGTAACAAGGGTGTTTTGTGGACCCGGTCATGGCATAAGGTATAGTACCACATGACCTTGATCTTTATATTTTAGCTATCACACTTACATAAATATAAAATAACTCCGTTGATGCGTTTTCAGTATTGGGAGCCTTGGAGAAAACGGCGGGTAATGACTTTTATGGTTGAATGTTATTCTCATGTCATGCATATCAGCTCCATGGTAAATGCTTATTGTCACACACATATTGCATGGCGTCTCTTTATGTTTGCCACTATTTCAAAGTCTTTTGATATAATTTTTGTAAGCTTTGTGCCTCATGCTATAAAATCGATTTATTGTTCATTCCTTCATCGATAGGTTACTGAAGAGCTCATTGATGAGCGGAGTACTTGGGACGCTTTTCGTGCAGCGTTTCCGGTTGGCACAGTCAGTGTTTCCCGCGTACTTCTGATGTTGATCAGAACATGCCTCAAAGTACTTCAGGATCTTCAAAGAGTATGTCATTAAAGAAGGTTGTCTTGTTGAGGTAAGGGAACTGGAGTATGAAGTTCAGATGGTTCACTTGCATTGTTGTAGCCTTGCTTACATTATATTAACTGAGTTGGAATCTCATGTATTAAAACAAAGAATTTAACTTCATAACTGATCTATTTGATTAGCTTGTGATTTATAGTTTCTTATGTTTCATCTTTTTTGCAACCAAGAATAAAAAAGAACAAAGTAAATGCGAAATAAAAGTTCTTTATACACAACGTTTGTCGTTGAATTTGTGTATTTACCATCTCTATCACAACATAGAATCTTCAACCCCTGCCTCATCCTTGAGACAACAACATATAGTTGCCCATGAGAGAAAATCGGCCTCAGAAAGGCGGGTTTGTTTTGTGAATATTGTTTACAAAAAATTAAGTAAAGGTGAATCAATAATAAAAAAGAAATATTTATTGAATGCATGAACAACGAAAAGAAATGAATGCTCATTCGATATGAGAAACTATAATTTATTAAAGTATTCGCAAGATCAAATTATATGTTGTTAGGTCAAAATTGCACACATAGTAGACTTTGTTTTACGCATAAAAATAGAAAACAAACTACAAATATTGACTTATTTCAGATAAAAATACTCTGCAACATGAGCCCAACACATAAGCCCCCCCCATATAAAAAATACAAACTATTAAACATGAGACCGAAATAAACCCACACAAATATAAATAGAAAAGAATAAAATAAAATTTTACGCAAAATTCAACCCCAGTACTATTAAACATGAGACCGAAAAACACAAACCCGCCCATCAAAAATTGCATAAAAGTAACGCCATTTGCAGTAACGCAGCGATTCTTCATTCTTTAAACGCCACTCCAATGTTCCAATAAAATGTATATTAAAAAAAAACCACGCCTATAGCCCAAACAAAATATGCTACAGTACCAGGCCTCGATTGGCACTCCAATTTGCGGCCGGCCCCATTCGGCGAATATTTTTTGTTTTTTTTAGTTTTTTTTAGTTTTTTTGTTTTTTTTTGTTTTTTGTAGGCCAATGCTAAAAAATCGCTCGCATAAACATAGAAAAAAAAAAAAATACAAAAATATTCGAACTCTATTCAAATAAAAAAATACTCGCGCGAGCAATGATGGCCTCCTAACACATAAGCCTCATATAAAAAAAACAAACTATATAAACATGAGACGATGGTTTTTTTTTTTTTTTTTTTGTAGGCAATGTAAAAAAAATCGCTCGGCATAAAATAGAAAAAAAACTACAAAAATATTGACTTATTCAGATAAAAAAATACTCGCGACATGAGGCCCAACACATAAGCCCATATAAAAAAAACAAACTATTAAACATGAGACCGAAAAAATAAACCCGCACAAAATACGATAAAAAAACGCCATGCAGTAACGCGCGATTCTCATTTAAAGCCCATGTTCCCATAAATTTATATTAAAAAAAAACCCCATATAGCAAAAATGCTACAGTACCCGGCCCAATGGGCTCCCAATTTGGGCCGGCCCATTTGGCCATTTTTTTTTCTTCGTTTTTTTTGTTTTTTTGTTTTTTGTAGGCAATGTAAAAAAAATCGCTCGGCATAAAATAGAAAAAAAACAGAGTTTGCCACGGACCCATAGGCTCCTAACCCATTTGTCAATTTTTTTTTTTTTTTATGTGTAGGCAATGTAAAAATAACTGCTCGGCATAAAATAGGAAAAAAGAAAACAAAATATTGACTTATTAAGATAAAAAAATATCCGCGACATGAGGCCCAACACATAAGCCCATATATAAAAAAACAAACTATTAAACATGAGACAGAAAAAATAAAACTCCGCACAAATAATAATTAGAAAAACTAAAAATAAAATTTTTAAACGCAAAAAATAACCGCACTAATAAAACATGAGATGAAAAAAATAAACTCATACAGAATACAATAAAAAAACGTCATGTTCCCATAAAATTATATTAAAAAAAACCCGTATAGCCAAAAAAAGAAACCTTTAAACATGAGCCTCACACGTAAGCCCATATAAGAAAAAAAACAAACTATTAAACATGAGGCCGGAAAAATAAAACTACACAAAATAAAAATAATAAAAAATAATAATGCCTCTTTGGTGTTATTGGACACAATATATACTACGGGAGCTCAAATCCGATGTCGTTTTGACATCGGGCCAAATGTGGGTCAACTTAAACCAAAAATATTTCTTCCACCGGCCCATAAATATGATAAAAATGAAAAGTTACAAAACGGACCCTCAAGTTTTAACTATTTACGTCTTTTTTATACAATAAACTTTATTTATCAAATATATAGCATATATCTAACGATTCATTCAGATAAAAAAAACCATCGGAAAGATCTTCGAATTGCGAACAAAACGAGCCCAATATTGCAATGCTTCTGACATACGCACGATTTTAGACTAAATAATTAAGTTCAATATAAATAGGAAAAAAATAATATTTACAAAACGTACCTTCAACTTCTAGCTATTTACGACTTTTTATATAATAAACTTTATTTCTCAAATATATAACACATATCTATCGATTTATTCAGATCAAAAAATACCCGCGGAAATGCTCCTGACATATGTACGATTTTATAAAAAATGTTGAAGTTTAATATATATATTTACCCAAATCCCATAAAATTATATTAAAAAAACCCATATAGCAAAAAAAAAGGTTTAAACATGTAACCCATATAAGAAAAAACACAAAACTATTAAACATGAGACCGAAAAAATAAACCCACACAAAATACAAAAAAAAAATAATAAAATAAAAAATTAATGCCCCGTAACAACGCGGGAAAAATTAACGCCCCGCAGCAACGCGTTCTGCTTGTTCGTTACTAAGTTTCCGGATATTTTGCACGATGGAAACTTTAATGCAGACACAGCTGCAGCTGCTAAGCTTGATAGGTTGCTTACGATGTCCAAACACATGGAAATAACAAACCACGGCATGTATCAAATACTATTTAGCTAATGTTTTTTGCGTATATTAATACGGATGACCAACAAGAGATGCAACCATATTGGACTTCCCTAAGTTTTGGATACTTGCAGGTACATTTGGTGCTGTCAATCATTAGGCAACTCGCATCCTGCTACAAGTACTCCCATCACCATTACGAAGAGTGTCGCACCAAATTTGTTCTCTTGGTTTGTTTTAACTTTGGTGCTATAAACTGATGGAAACGATAAAAATAATTGAACTTTGTATTGTGTTGTTGGTGCTGAGATAAGATCAAGTTGAATAGTCCATTCACATTGGGTGGTTTTCAAAATTACTACTATTATAATTTTGTTTAGTTTTCAACTGCACAAATGCAAATATAATAGTAAATCGTTTCTACTTTTTCGGGAAAACCGGTCTTCGGTATCTAGGCATGGTTTATGCCATGATCAGTAAATGAAAATGAATTCCAGTTTTGCTCTATTGCTAGCGTGCTTGCGGCTCTGTTAAAAAAAAGTGTTTCTAAAGTCGGTGGGGTTTTGTTGCTTTACGGAAGTGACATTTTTTGTTCGACATATGTGATTTTACCAAATTATTCCTTTTAACCACATAATCAGGCCCTCGATTTTCAATTTGTTTGTTAGTATACATTGTGTGAAAATCTGGATCAGTCATTTTACGTTTGTTGTGATAGAAAACGAAAAAAAACACGACTATAAACATAAACAACACCCGTCGCAGCGAAGCGCAGGTTCAAAAATCTTGTTAATTAACATATGACCTATCTCCTCGGCTCTTACAACAAAATAAAATAAAGATTAGCGTCATGAAATAACAATACACTTATCTCATAATTAACTAGCCATTAAATAAAATATATATATATACAATTTCTCCTTCTAAACATTTGAGAAACCGTGCTATAACGTCATTTAATTGGTGTTAGATGATGACTTTAGTGGTGGATGCGATGCTTGGTAGTGATGGTGGTGAGGAGGCTTGGTGGTGATGACGATGATGATTGGTGGTGGTGGTAGTGGCCGGTGAACTTGAAATGTAAAACTTAATGGATGATCATTAAATATTTAACGAAAATACTTAAATTAGCCAAAAAAAATAAGTTGAACGCTTTTTTATGCAACAAAAAAGTGTGATACCTGAAAATAACCATTAAATTAGCTATCTTTTTGTGTCATTTGCTTTATTTTTTTAACCATATACTGTATAATAAAAACTTTTGTTTTAATACACATTGAATAAACTTCTATCTAAATGGGGGTGGGAAGAAGTTACGGGAGATGTAAGAGAGTGAGTGGGTATTAATTAAGCGGGTCGGGTTAAATAATAAACGGGTTTTAGGCGGGCATGGTGGCAAATGGTGGTTTCCGGCGGGTCGACCCAACACTCATTAAATGCATTTGGGTTGACCCGGTTCCTAATTTTAATAAAGTTAATAATAAGCTACTCCCTCCGTCCCATATTAAGTGTCCACAATGGAATCTTTTAAGTCTTTTTTATCAACTTTGACCATAAATATTTTTGTTTGTGTTATATAATATTGAACGAAAATTCTACCAACGAAAAATATATTCAAAACTCTATCCATCCATATATCTTGCATCAAGTATCATGTAACGTAAGAAGAAATCATTAAGGTCAAAGTTAAAGAAAAAAGACTTTGAAAAAGTCAAGTGGACACTTAATGTGGGACGGATGTAGTATTATATTTGTGTGCTGATTATATCGATATGTGTCTCTTTATGGACCAGGATCGATTTGGGGTCGTGAAAGAGAGCATGCTGACATTTTTACATTCACACCCTAAATCAAGAGCAAAATGACGTTTATATACTGTATCTAATAAATACTATCTACATCCACAATCAATAACAATTTATACATGGAACCACGCATTTTTTTTTTTTAACCACGCATGTTTTTATACGTAACATGTTTTGACTTTTGACGCATACTGTTATGGTGCACAAAACAACGACAAGTGCTTGAACGAGTACCATAATGAGTTGCATTGTATTAAACGTATATATCGTTATCATATTTTGTATAGTTACACACAACCATAAACATTGCAATCTTATAGGATCTGGGAACATCTTCAATCACAGATTTGAAGACGTCAACTTAGTTTTTGTTTACAAAACGTTGTAAGTATTTTAGATATCACAAAGATTACCAGTTCACGACACTATCATTTAATGTATCTCATTGATGATAGTCAAAGAGGATTAATTTTACAATAAAGTGCGCAAGATCAATATATGTGTTGGTTTGTGACAATTTTCTATCGTTAGATTTAGTTCTATATTGATACCAAATAAAGTCACTAAATTGAACTTTTGTATTTTACATTGAGATATATTTGTCGCATAAACTGTCCTCAATCCTCATAATTTTTCAAATCCCGTTGATAAAATAACGAAAATTCAAAGAATCTTTTGTGGCTCTAAATTTTTTGTTATTATACTAACTTGGATTTACAATATTATTAATTTGGTTCAATCTGAAAACCTGCTAACCTTTAAACTTGTTATTATATGGCTGAACTAGAAGATCACAAGAACAAACATGACATTAAGAATTTTATAGTGGAACAGTAGACTCACAAGAACAAAAATGACATTAAAGATTATAAGTACACAATAAGAGTAGACGTGCAACGACCACTTTACACACTCGAAAACATTTGCTGGAAGGTTCGGTGCTAGTAATAATGATAAGAAGGCCCTAACATCGACTTGCTGTTCCATTTGACGGATTCAATTGTTGCTGAGTCTTCGGGCAATTAAAAAATGGCTTGTGTTCTTTTTGGAAGAAGCAATGATTTTAACAACTTTATCTTGACTTGTATGTGGGAGATGTGCAGAAATCAGGGACATATCCAATAAAAGTGTAATGATTGTCCCTATGCCAGGATGCTATGCAAAAGTTGAGAAAATGGTCCAAATATATATGTTTCCGCTGAATGTCCTACTGTACCATTTTTACGCTATAGTATCACAAGAAGAATATGGCCAATTCTATCAGCTGTGTTTGGTTTGTTATGTGAATATTATCTTTTTGCTGAAAATGGTATAGTATTTTGAGAATGCTTTCAACAATGTCAAGGAAAGTAATACATTAACCACTTGATGTTAGTAGTTTACTAGCTTGCTTCTATCATTAGCGATTATATCAGTATTTGATTGTGGATCTAGTACAAACTACACCCAAAACACGCATGGTAGTACCAAAGCAGAGAGACTGAGAGACATAACCTCGAGACAGCAATAGTAATAACGAGAACATTACAGATATAGTTAAATTTTGCTTTCTTGTTAACTATATTGCTATAACTTATAAGCCTCCAAAGCACATTAGAGTTTTAAGACATGCTTTTTATTTATGGAGTTTAATTTACTTCTTCGTCGTAATCTCGATAAAGACTCAGAAGGAAGCTACCATTGTCCTACGACGCTCCACAACTCACGCAAACATCACCATCTTGAATATCTAGCTCGTCTTGTATTTAAGCAATACATTGCATTTCATATGTCGTTTAAAATGGGTTTACTTCTGCTGCCAGTTTAATTTTTTTTTTTTAGAATGACAATTTTTTTCACAACCTCTAGGTTGGTAGGGAACTCACATACTCAAAGATATCCTTGGTTGCTAACTTTTTATACGCTTGGTAGTTTCGATAGATTTTCCATTGTGCTGACTTAATTTTTCGGATAATATATCTCATATCATTCCGTGGTTTCCTCAAGGTCCTTTTTTATGCAACTACACATATATATGTAGATTTTGCTAGGAATATTGTTTGGTTTAGCTCAATTTCTGTATGTTCAAAATGGTTTATGATGTCTTTGTTTGGGGATTGTGGGGGTCCCTGCTTATGGGGTCATCTTAATCCATTTGTTGAAAATATGATCATTATAGTTTGATTTGAAGTCCCGGTTGGGCACCCTTTGAGGGTTTATTGAATTCCTTGTTCTTTGTTCTTTGTGTGGTTTCATTCATTCACAACGATAATCGCCATCACAAATGGCATAAAAAAGTACTCAACTTAAAGGTTATTTCCAATCAAGGTACTGCACTTATTATTTTGCATAAAAAGGCGCTCAACTTATTTTTTTGGCCAATTTAGGTATTTTCGTTAAATATTTAACGATCATCCGTTAAGTTTTACATTTCAAGTCCACCGGCCGCTACCACCACCATCAATCATCGTCGCCACCACAAAGCGTGCCCATCATCGTCACTACAAAGCACTGCCTCTACCACCAACCCTACATCGATAGGAGTAACTTTGTACAGTACGCAATATAAAAATTGAGTGAAATCTCACTTGTATTTATCCAGTTAACCTTCTTTTTTACATCTCAACTAAAATACGTTATGTAGCTTAATCATCATAGTTTCTTTACATCTCATTTTTCCAATCGATCACAAGGTCAAGATTATATCGGGCCTAAAAGTGTGAAAAGAAATTACTCCATGCCATTTACTAAGCATAATCAAATTACTTGTTTATCTATGTCATGCACATCATATATTGTCAGTGTTTTACAGAGCATGTAACATGTTTCCCAAACCAATCTAAAGCTTTTGGGTCCCGCTGATCCTTACTGCGCTAAAAATGTTTCCTAGACCAGAAAACCAGACAGCCAGTTATATCACAGCCTAAGGTATATAAGGTATTAGGTATATATCGTAACAAACCGGGTATATAAACTAAATTCACTACAAGTAACCACAGCTTTTACATTTGGGACAAAAAGCACCCTTTTTGCATAGCAAACTACGTGCGTAACTATTTTACCCCCTACAGCAGTCCTTGGTAGTGATGGTGGTAGGAGGCTTGGTGGTGGTGACGATGATTGATGGTGGTGGTAGCGGCCGATGGACTTGAAATGTAAAACTTAACGGATGATCGTTAAATATTTAACGAAAATACCCAAATTGGCAAAAAAAATAAGTTGGGCGCCTTTTTATGCAAAAAATATGTGTGATACCTTGATTTGAAATAACCCTTAAGTTGGATACCTTTTTGTGCCATTTGCCCTTATATATAAGAGATAGCAAAATCGCCAATCGAGCTAAGAAGTATGAGCACAAGAACAGATAGGTAAAGTTTTTTCTCGTTACATCGATCAAGAAATTATTATTTTTACATCGATCAAGAACTTCTAGTTGGTTTACGAAACCTCTTTGATACAAAACTTTAGGGTTGCAAGAGAGCCAAACTGGACTTGGGCTCAGCTCGAGAATTTAGGCTAGTAAGCTCGATTTCTACTTGATAGTTACCGACCCTTAATTAAATACTACGTATATACACTTAGAGCTCAGCTCAAAAACCACATAATATCAACTCAAGAGCTAAATCAAAAATATCTTATTAATGAATAAAAGATAAATATGATAGTTAAACACCTTAAGAATAAGTGAAGAAGAGCTTTAAATTTTTTTAATAAGAGGTCAGGTGTCATGGCATGCCAAACTAGTGCCAAATACTAATTTTCAATGTCACATCAGCGCTAGCTCATTTTAATACACACACACAAAACACCCTTTAACTCATAACATGTCAAATCCCATGTTATTTCCCTCATTCGAGCCCTACCCACCCTTAATTTTATTTTGTTTTTCATTTCATTGATTCACATATATTAAAAATTACATAAAAATTGCTGACTACTACCGTTAGCAACCATACGAGCCTTATAACGGCTCAATGTCCCATCAACATGAAACTTATGCTCAAATAACCACATGGAACGAACCATATTAACACCTGCAGGCCGTGGTACAAGTAACCAAGTGCCATTTTTAACCAACGCATTATACTCATCATACATAGCATTACGCCATTGAGGATTTTTCAAGGCTTCATACGGATTTTTAAGAATACGAGAAATGGAAAAGGTATTTAAAGAAAGACGATCGATAGGTTTGACAATGTCTGATTGCGATCGTGTAACCATGGTATGAGTTCGGGTTTGGTCGTTTAGTGGTTGTAAGTTTGTATATGGCAGCGGGCTGGAAGTTTGGTTGGGTAAGGGTGCGGTTGCTGGGCCGCTGTTTGGGAGAGGGTATTGGGCCGGTGTAGGTGGGCCTTGGTTAGGATTGGTGTTATAAGGGGGTTGGGCCGGAGAGGCTGTTTGATTGGTGTGGGGCTGTGCGGTTGGGTCTGGGTTGGTATGATTGGTGTTGGGTTGTTCGGTTGGGCCTGGGGCTGTTATGTTAGAGTTGTTGGTGTGTATTGGTGTAGGAGTGGTGGGATTGGATTGAGAGGCGAGAGAAGTGAGTAGGGGGAGGGTTAGAATCGAGGAATGTGTAAGAGGGTGGTGAGGAGGGTGTCATAGACCGGTAAGGGAATTGGGTTTCGTCAAAGGTGACGTGTCGAGATAAGATGATTTTGTTTCGAGGTCGAGGCAACGAAAACCACGATGATATGCAAGATAGCCTAAGAAAATACATAGAGTGGCTCGTGGAGAAAGTTTGTGGGGAGTGTGAAGGTGAGGGTAGCATAGACATCCAAAGATGCGTAGGCGGGAGTAATCGGGTGATTTTTGAAAAAGGCGTGTGAAAGGTATTTTGTTGCGTATTGCGGTTGATAGTAAAAGGTTTAGGAGATAGGTAGCCATATGGAGAGCCTCGACCCAAAAGGTGGGGGGAAGGTGTGCTTGAAATAATAAAGTGCGAATGATATTATTGATGGTTCGTATCATTCGTTCGGCCTTGCCGTTTTGTTGGGAGGTTTTAGGGCATGAGAAATGAAATTGAATGCCATTTTTTGCAAAAAGGGTGTGAAGACGGTTATTGTCGAACTCACCTCTATGGTCACATTGGAAGCTTTTTATTTTGCATTTGAATTGATTTTTAACATAATTACGAAAATGCAAAAATTTATCAAACATGTCAGATTTAGAACGAAGAGGGTATATCCATACATAGTGAGAAAAATGATCAAGAAATAAGACATAGTATTTGAAACCACTAGAACTAACAATTGGAGATGTCCATAAACCAGAGTGAACAATATCGAAGCAATGTTCAACAATAGAATTCGAACTTTGAAAAGGAAGCTTTACATGTTTGCCAAGTTGGCACGCATGACAAATATGTGGAGACTTGTCTTTTTTACATGAAATAAAATGACTAGAAACAAGTGAGTGTAGCACTTCATCACCCGGATGACCAAGGCGTTGATGCCACGTGGACACACTTGTGTAGAGGAAAGCAGTAGGAGTGGTTGACGGCTTGGTAACTGGATAGAGATCGCCCGAGCTGTCACATGGAAGGAGGATGTGCGAGTCAGGAAATCCTTCACAGAAAAACCAAACGCGTCAAATTTGATAGTGCAATTATTGTCCCTAGTGAACTGACGGACAGAAATAAGATTTTTGATTATATTGGGGGTTACAAGGACATTATGAAGATGAAGAGGGCGATGAATAGAGGGAATAATGCTATGGCCGGTGTTGGTGACGGGAATGGAATTACCGTTCAACATAAACAGATGGGAATAAACATTTATAAAAAATGATACTTAAATTACTTGCAATAAAATTTAAATGAGAAGAGGCACGTGTTTACATGTGCCAATTTGAGTCCCGCAGCGTCATAGTGCTAAATACACTCGGGATAGAAGTAGCCTGTGAGTCGTAGTGGGTCGAGGCTGGACCAAGTAAGCCTTGATGTTGATAAAATTGCCCTTGTGGAGCAACCTGTTGGGCCATGAGAGGAAGTTAGGCCGATGGTTGGGCCTGAACCTGTTGAATAAATGCTTGTTGGACTGAAACTTGAACAAGCTGTTGTTGGGCTGGTACTTGATGAAGCAGACCATGATGGGCCGGTCTAAAGTAACTAATGGGTTGGGAGGGCACTTGGGCCATGCGAGAGTTATAGTATCCAGGTGGAGACGAATTGTAGTGGGTCTGACTAGCATGCGAATTTAGAACAGACGCATGTTGAGAGTGCCAATTACTGTTATTTTAAACAGTTCGAGTATTTTGGCCATTTAGTCTTGACCGATTTCGGTGATCGTGAATAAACTTGCACCGATCACCGAACTTGCACGACCCCTTATTAAAGTGATTACAAATTTGAGGAAGATTGGAGGACTTATTTGGGTTACCTTTGTTGCTTGAAGAATTGGATTCCATGAGATCGGTTGGAGAAGACGAACTACTTTCAAACGTAGTGGTAGACGAACTACCTTTGTTGCTCGAAGAATTGGGTTTAGGTTTTTTTTGATATATTTTTTTGATTGATGATGACTGAGAAGGGAAGGAGAGTGGGGATGAGATTTGGGAGAGTTTTTAGGAGAAAAAATTAACTGGCTTTGATGTCATATTGAAGGTAATTGATTCCTTGATTATCTCCACAAAACATACAATATATATAGGTTAAAAGGGAAATGCTTGAGCCCAAGATAAAGCCTACAACTAATCTACAGCAAATCATGACAAGGATAATATAATCATACCAATAATAGGGCACGCTTATTATGGTAATACTAAAAATATATACATGCTAATAATAACATGTCAAATCCCATATTATTTCCCTAATTTGGGCCCCACCCACTCTTAATTTTATTTTGTTTTTCATTGATTCACATATATTATAAATTACATAAAAATATAAATAAAAAACAAAAAACAACAGATAAATTTAAAAAAATAAAATAAAAAACATTATAACTCCTCACACCACATGTTCAATGACACCTTGAATTCGCCGCCTTAATTTAAAACATTTATTTTTGAATTGCATTGATCTGATGCTTTGAAATAATTCTTGTCTGCATTAAATACAATGTACAACACATACCTTTTGATGTCCTCCACAACTTGCTTTTATCTTTGTATCTGAAGTTCAAGTATGTGAATGACTGTTGCTCTACGCGTGTGTAACAGTGTTTAGTTCGGTTGTTTTAAGTCTTGAAGTCATGACAAACGGAGTGAAACGAAATTTAGTGCATGAAGTTGTACCTGATGTGGACGTAACGAATTGAGAAGATGGTGCAAGTTCTTAAATATTGGAGAAATGTCTTCCACTCTCTTTGCATATTGCGGTGGTTGCTCTAATAGTACATGAGCTAGGTCCGGAATATGCAGTTGCAGCTCCCTATTTAGCGACCTCAATTTATTTTTAAAATCTAGAAGAAGATGTGAGTGACATAAGAAAATGTGGCACCCCGTAAAATTCAGGTCATTATTTTAAACTTTTCCGATCATCCTTTTGACAGTTTATAGTTACGTTTAAATTCTGGTACATTTTTCCGGAAAGTTGTCCGCGTTAAAAAAATAATTATAATAAACTAAAAACGTCATCGATGCGTTCCGACTATCGGTCAATGTTTAGTCTTACCTATATTATGCGTCTGATGTGATTATTATAGTGCTGCGTAGGTTACGTACACTCTCGTTGCGATTTCTACCGCCTTTCGCGTACGTTTTATACGTTTTTAGTTATTTTATTTCAAAACGGAACCCCGGAAACTTTGCACCTTTGCATGGGTACCTAAATTATCATTAATTTACTAACTCTAATATCAAATTTAAATTTCATGTCCTTCCCCAACACCACTTAAAAATTCGTGAGCACAAGAAATAAAAGATTGCGAGCATCCTTTTGAAATACTAGTTCATGTGATATTGTAATATTATGACTTACCAATGGAATCTTTTCCCAATGCCAATAGCATTCCCATTGTGGTCTCTTGCTAGCACCTTTCACCAGCTGATTTTGGAGTATGATACCTTAGTACTCAAATTTTGAATCCGTGGTCCTTGTGACTTGCCCTAGCCGAACACCACACACACCTTTGGTGTATGTTGGTCACTTGATACTACAAGACAAGGAACCCTAAGCCTTACCTTATCCTATAAATACATATCTTTTTCACACGTTGGCGTTCACTTCACATTTATTTAGCCTCACAAAATTTTCCTTTTCTCTCATTCTTTATTTCTTAAGACCACGTCAAAACTTCCTTTATAGGCGTTTGTGTTTCCTTTTGATTCTCTTCAATATTAGAACATACTAAGGTGTGTTCTAAGGTTATTTAAGGAAGATACAGTGTTGGTTCATTTAATTAAGGGTTTTTCTTTGTTCAAGGATTATATTAGGGTCTTCAAGGGTTTTTTACTGGCTTTAAAGATCTTAGGGTTATTAGTTTAGATCTTGTGTTTCCTTCTTGTTCTTAACGTCTTGTAAGCTTACCTGGAAACTCTTACCTTCATTTCTACTTTCATTTCTATCTTTACTTATGTTCTTTCATAGATCTTTGAAGTCCTATGGTGTTTGTGTGATTTTTCAAAGAAATGTAGAACAAGTAATGAAAAATAATGAAGTTGTTATGTTTCCTTTTATATGCATATCTTGTTTAGGGTTTAAGTGAAGTGATTGGAGTGTTGAAATATTATGGGGGTTGAGATTAGGCTAGATATAAGTGTGGTTTTGTTGTTGGATTAGTAGTTAACGGGATTAGGTTAGTATAATCACTATTGTGAAGTTCATATGGATTTTTGGAATCGTTTATGAAATATTATGGTTGTGTCGATTTTTGTTTTAAGGGTTTTGGGCTACTTAAAAATGTTTTCATTAGCCAAGAAGGTAGTTTTTGGAAAGCTTGTTTCGAATAGATAGATTTTCATATATCGAACACTAAAAACGGATTTAAAACGGCCAAGTTATGGCGAAATGAATTTTGGAACACTTTTCAAAAATTAATTTATAGGTTGTTGGATTGGATTATAATTGGGGGTTTTAGGGAACGTTCGAGTTGTTTTGGGCTTTTAAAGTGGTGAAACGTATATATACATACTATAATAGTGGAACTTTAGAAACGTCACAAATGTATTATCGGGATTTCTAAAACGGGAAAATTTAAAAATAGAAACTTTTGGTATTCATTAGCAAGATGGACTTGGAAGTTTGGCGTTTAGGTTTAGGTAGTGCGTTTTAGGATCATGGACTTATCGAATATTAGGGGATGGTATTAACGTCCCGAAACTAGAAACTTTCCTAAAATAGTAACTTGCAGATAATAGAAACTTTTCGTAAAACATGGCGTAACGTAACTATAAATCTTATACTTTCATAAGGACACATTTTACTATAAAAACTAAAGCGCAAACACTTATGGATGTCTATTTCTTTTATAAGCGTCTTATCCGACGTTTCGTATTTATTTCTCGTTCTGAAGGTGTCTTTTTAGTTAGGCTGACGGTTAGAGTCGTTCGATATCCGTTATACTATTCGTTGAATTTATTGGTCATAATTTGTTAAGGTGAGTCATAGCCCTATGTTATATACTATTTTGAGCTTTACTATTTTGTGTGATATACAATAGCCTTGCTTTTTACAACATTTGACACATTGCTTCGCACTTTTCCCAATCCCGTTTACGTGTTGCTCTAAGTAGTGTTGAAAACTGTATGCCCGAGTTTTCATGAAACCGTTAAGTTACTTATGCCAATGGATGGTAAAGTGGAGCGTGGTGTTGTAAATTGATCTATTGGACTAATCATCACGTCTGGTAAGGTACTGGGATGACGCAAGCTCACCTTTATAGGAAGATAGGATTGGGGATTGTCAAATATGATAAATGGTTCACTCATACTCTAAATACTTCACCTCCTCCACTTCAAAATCACCCTCAACCTTAAGGTACTCTTCTCATACCTTCAACTTATGTATTTGAAGTACCTATTTTCTTTTCATGCCCTCTTTTCATCTATCACAACCTCCTCTAAATTATCCAAGAAACACAAAACTACCTCAAACCTATTTACTCGGAGAACCTACCTTTTTCTCATTCTTCCAACGTATATACCGGGAGCACATACCCTCTTCTCATGTCTTCTTCTTAAACCTCCAAACTATATTCTCCAACCATTATCCACATAATACCTTTTTGCTACGACAAAAGGGGGAGAAGGGAGAGTGTAAACGAGTAACTTTTAAACTTTACTATGTGTTATTATTTACATATTTTGTCATCATCAAAAAGGGGGAGATTGTTAGTGCAAATATTACGATATTTAATCTATACATTCTCTTTATGTTTTGGCAATGACAAACATGTAACTTGTAACATAAAACGTAAAGTTCACAAGTTAGTTGTATGTGTATACTTCAACATCGATGTCTCTACATGGGATTCACTATTTGAATCAGGCCAAGCAAACGGGCTAGCCCAATAAGGCCAAATAAAATTCGGTCCATTAAGGCCCAATCAAAGCTTCTAGACGTTGGAGGGAAACTAGTGAATTCAAATTTGAATTTGCTTCTAGAATATAGAGGGAAAACTAGTGATGCATGCTTTCATCTCTCGATGTCTCAAGTCTACATCAACACCGATATTTGTTTGCACCCGACATAAATCAGATTAGGTATGTACAAACAATATTAAACTTGTAGGATGATCAAAGAAATAAGTTTTTGTTTGAAACTTTATATTTTTATAAATATAACAAAACTATTTCTCAAAAATTATTTAAACAAATTATTTTTGAATTATAAAGAAATGTTTTATTTGGTAATTATTTTAAATTTCAAAATCTTGTCATTTCCCCCCTAAAATAAGTGTCACTTTCACCAAACAAGTTTGTCACCACAAAAAGACAAAAACAAGAGCGTTTGACGGGGCGGTCCCTTAATTTGGTTAGCGGCCCCCTAATATATTTGGGACCACTATTTCCTGACAGACAGTTTTTCAGCTCCTATAAATAGTGGGTCACCCCCAACTATTTTCACAACCCTTTTGCACGATTTTATTTCAGTTCTTTCTCTCTCTAAATCTCACTAAATCTCTCTAAATCTTTGATCATTCAACTTGGTTAATCTTGTTTAAATGTGATCAAATCTTCTATCATTTCCTCCCCCCCCCCCCCCCACCCCCCCCCACCCCCCCCCCTTTTCCTTCTTCTCTTTTAATCATGGTTCTTGCATAAGGCATGGATCTTGATTATATTCTATGTTAGTTCCACTAGTACCAATAGGGTATTTAGTGATGTATAGGATGTCTCTACATGGAAGTGGTCATCCTTAAATGCTTATATATCATGTAGTAGATTAGGTGGGTTGCATAGAAGTGATTACATTTGATCACTTGTATGTTGTAGGATAGATTTGATCTTTATATTTCCATTCTTGTGTAATTGTGTAGATCTGGATAATGTATAAATCCAGAAGTAGTGTTTGTGTGTTGGTTAGTATTTTATACCTTAAAATACATTGGTGAAGTGGTAGGTTGGTTCCAGCTATGATTAGGACTTGACATCTAGTTTAGTGTCAGAAAATAATGTAAGCATTGGTATAAGGTTTTCTCCGCCGAAAGAGAGCTTGTTGATTAGTGAAGTACTCGAGAGTGAAGTAGGGCATAGAGGAGCTTCGTGACCGAACCACTATAAATCACCGTATCCGGTTTGCATTTTCTTTTACCTTTCTCTTTACTTATGTCTTTACATTTATCGCTTTACTTTTACACTTGCTTTGTGCTTATGA
>BQNB010064025.1:0-35465 GCA_026074375.1 Tanacetum coccineum | reverse complement strand
CAGGAAACTTAAAGATGGTGGTGAAGGTACCTGTTTCCCGCTGACTCACAAGATTCATAGCCACATGCTCATACCAGACCGACAAACATAAAGACATCATGAAAGCTCAAGTACATGTTTCAAGACTTCCGTTACTCTGATACCGTACATCTTTCTTGAAGTGACAAAGTATTAAAGTCAAAGAATTTCAAAGAAGTTTCCGTCACTCTGATATCGAACGTCTTTCTTGAAGTGACGAAGTGTTAAAGTTAAAGAATTTCAAGAAAGATGTAACATTAAAGCTTTTCAAGTCAACAAATCAAGAAAGGTATGAGCATGTCGGTCCAAAGTCACAAGTTTCACAAGATGGCAAAGTTCATTAAGATGGCGAAGAGATTATGCTTGGTTGATGATCTCAAGATGCTCAAGATCACATTCTCACATACAAGTTAAAGATAAAGGAACAAACTCGATCCCAAAGTCACTAATCACTACAACATATTCACAAGAGTAAATCAAGAAATGAAGTTTACAAGCTGAAGACTAAAGATGAAGCATAGTATGCTAGGTTTAAAATTTTGTAAATTGGAGTGACCTCCCTTAGGGGGGAGATTGTTAAAAACAAGAAAAGTATCTGTCACTTCCAATATGTATTAGGCTTAGCCCGTAGTTAATCATATGTTAAGTAAAGTAATCTAATATGGCCCAAGGCCCATGGAAAGCATATCTAGGTACATGGCCGGCCACATCTCATGTATAAATACCCTCTCCATGCTTTGGAGAGGGTGTTGGTTAGTTAGTTTTGTATTCTCATTTCACTTATGAATTACATGTTTCTTACTTTCTATCTTTAGAATACATCCTTCCTTCCACTCTCCCTTACCAAGTTCCTTCCCATCTCATATCAAAGATTACTTGTATTCTTTAAGATTGTAATACTGAGTTTTCTCCATCAGTAGTCATTACAAAGAGCCAACAAAATACGAGATTCAAGAGATGGTTAACATATTGGTTTCAGAGGAAGCATATGATAAAGTGTTTAACCATTTGGATATGTTACATACACCGCTTGAGGGGAAGGTTTTCATTTACTATTGCTAAGTCATTATTACTACTGCTAGTTTAAGTTTCTACTGCTTAAATTCATTATTCTTATTATGCGTCATGAAGGGTAATTCGAGACATTGGAAAGCTTAGATTAGAAGTGTAATATATGGTTCATAGTTGTAAAGATCAAAGTTGCATATGTTCACAGTCCCCTAATGGATAATGACAAAAAGGGGAAGATATTACAAAGATGATATGATATGATTTGCAACTTATTATAAATACTTTACTATCTTGAATTCCTTAGCTTTGAACTGCTTATTATAAAGATTGTTGAGCATTTTTAACTACTCTAAATGCTTTACTATCTGGAATTCCTTAGCTTGTGTAAGGTTTAGTTATGCAAGATAAATCCTACACAACTGTGATAGAAACTTTGTAAAATATATCAAAGATTATGCGGAATCTAATCTTTGATCAATAAAAAGAATATGCAATAGAACAGTAATTCTAATGAACACACAGATTAACAAACAAAGCTTCAATATATTAATACGAATACTCTAGCTAGTATTAGGGTTACAAAACCTTGAAGCTATAACGATATCAAAACAAAAGATATCAAATTCTATGCCCTAGGACCTCCTTTTATACACCAAGGAGTCCTAGTCGATTTACAATATATTCCTAAGATATAGAATATTCTCTGTGATCTATTCTATAAATAACAATCCTTATCAACTAAGTAATCTTGATCTACAATCAATCTTTATCCTTTATCTGATAGTAGAAAATCTTCTAGCAGTCTTAATCTTTTCAGCAGTTGTAACTTTGTAATAGCAGCATTAACTCTGAACACTAACAGTAGTAACTTATACACCAGAAGCATTAACTGTGTACAAACAGTAGTAACTACTTAGAATATTTTCTTCAATCTTCTCTAGCAGTACTAAATTTACTCTAGCAGTACTAACATATACTAGCAGTAGTAACTAGCAGTACTAATATACACTAGCAATACTAAGTTACACTAGCAGTAGTAACTAAGTTACACTAGCAGTACTAACTACTTAGCATATTTTTCATTAACTTTGTGCTAGCAGTAGTAACACACACCTGAGAAGCAGTAACTTCAAACAACATCAAGAAGCTTTTAATCCCAACACAACATTTGACATATCTTCATCCTCATCGTCATTTACTTGTTCTTTACCTTGTAAGACCTCATCATCAGTTTCTTCATCATCTGTCATTTCAAGATCGATACTTTTATCATTATCATAATCATCTTTCTTCTCTTCATCTTCATTAGAATCTATCCAGTCAACTTCTTCATCATCACCTTGATCTTCTTCTGAGTATTCACTCTCTTGTTCAGATCCCCACTAAAGAATAACCTTTTCTTTAGATGTAACCTTTTCCTCATTGGGAACCCCTGGTTTAGTACCAGTTCCTTCACTTGAGGTAGCAGAGACGACTGTGGACTCATTGGGAACCGCTAGTATCCTACCAGTTCCTTCAGTTGATCCTCCAGTATCTAGCTGTCTCTTGTTGGTTTTCTTGATTTCTTTGAGAGCTTGAATAACATCCGCAACTTCTTGTTCTTCAGGAGTTAAGGATTGAACACCCTCGAGTTTAAGCTTTGAAGAGGCTGGTTTTGGCTTTGGAGCACTTGGAGTGTCTTGAATGACTACACCCCTTGTACTTCTACTACTAGTCTTTTTCTTAGCAGGTTCATAGATTCAGTCACAATCTTTGCATGAGTAGCATGGACTTGCCTTGCGGCTTCCTCTTCTTCAGCTTCAGTTAAACTGATAGATTTACCTAATTCCAAAGCGACATCTGGATCAGGAATGATGTTGTCAGCTGCAAAAATTATGACTTTCCTCTTTACCACTCTTCTACTAGTAGTACTCTTTCTGGCTGGTTAGAGTCAGACTCATCAAACACATCGACATCTGCTACAGGAGTATCTGCAATCTTCTTCCCTTGTGAACCTTTGCCTCTGCTCTTCTTGGGAGGAATTTGACCAGTTGAGTACTTGATGAACATCTGGTAAGATTCAGATTGTTTGATCGCATCATATCAGGAATAGCCAGTCCATATTCCTGAAAATCTTCTCCAATTCTGACAAACTTGAGTCTGCTTACAATACCATCATCCTTGATTGTATGATAGTGTTGATATTTGAGGTTGGAGAGAGACTTGTGTTGTGAGAGGAAGTGATTGATGATGACTTTGGTGAATCGGGGAAATGGTATAGTTTCACGTCTTGATTTTCTTTCCTTCTTGTGATCAATCTGGAAAGCAAAGTTTTCCCAAATCAACTCAGGATAGTCAACATTTTCTCTATAGAACATGCCTCACAGTATGTCAATTCTGGATTTTCTCAGTTTGTCATTGCTTGTTGTCTTTCCAGAGAGACACTTATTGATAATTGCTGCTAGAGTTCTCCATAGCTGATGCATGTGATCCACAAACATGTTGGTGTGCTTGTGTAGTGGACCTTTGTAGCCAAGGTTAGTGAGGAAGGTGAGGGTATCATCATCATCTTGTACCGGTGTAAAATTTTCACCTTCCACTCTTGGACAGATATCCAGAATCTTTCTAAAGACTTTAGCATCAACAATGCACTTCTTGTTGGCCAAAATGAATTCATAAGATTATGATTCTTTGAACTTCTTGATAGTGTACTAGAACTGCTGCATAATGATTTCAGGAACATCTGCAGAGATAGTAAATGCCTTGAAGCACGTGGAGTTTTTGATTATATCAATGACAACTTGAAACGTTTCTTCCTTCTGTTGCACAGTTGGTAGAGCTTATCTTGACCCTTTCAGTAGATGGAACCCGTTTTTCATCACAAGCAGTCACTTGTTAAATTTCTTGTGGATTCATGATTCTGCTTAAGAATTAACCAATACAGTTTATATACACAACATATATATATTTTACTAATTAGCTTGGTTTCCTTGATAATATGATTGATTTAGAGATAAGCTATGATTAGGTTTCATGCAAACATGTCTGAATTACTACACTCTAAGAATGAGTCAACTAAGGTCAATAGTCAAAGTCAACTAATAAAGTCAACTAGACAATTCCAAGAGAACTTAGGACAAACACTCAATTAGAGGGAAAATAATGTACATTCAAGCATAGAAAGTTATGAAATATGACACCATAAATAAGTATTACACAAATTTTTAAAATTTTTGGGAAGAGTTTCCTTTTATGTTTTGACATATTTCGCTTGGAATGTGACCTGTCATGTTTCGCTCAGAGTAAGTGAAACAATTTTCGATCAGAATAAGTGAAACATGTTTTGCTCAGAATAAATGAAACATGTTTTGCTCAGATAACATGTTTCGCTTCATTCTAGCCTAACATGTTTCGCTTCCTTCAAACCAAACATGTTTCACTTCATTAAAAAATACTTAACATAGGTTTTACAAATCAAAAACCATTAAGATTTTATCACATACATCACAAATTCAACCAAGAACATCACAAAAACACAAATCACTAGTTTAAACAACCCTTTTGAGCTTGAAATCCTACATACGCAAGGGTTTTAAAAGAGAAACACTTTAACCATGCTTTAAGAGACATCTAGGAGGCTCAAAACAACCACATAGGGACATGAACCAGTTAACCAAAACCTTTATCACCACATGAGCAAACTTATACATAATTTTAGATTTTAACGAGCCTAGAACGTAACTTTTCCAAGTAAAAGGTTTCTAAGAAGACTAAAACTTGTAACAAGGGTATAAGAAAGCATCATAGATACTAATTAATTCAAACCCATGAATATTCAACCATAAACACATGGTTTGCATTATTCAACTCATAAAAATTGTCATATCTCACAAATGGTTAAGAGATATTAAAATCTGTTTTGAACGAGTGTTCTACACATCCTAATCTACAAAACCCCTCAACTAATTAGAGGAAACCTCAACTTTTAAATTATAAACCCTAAATCATTTTTAATTGATTAAGAGTGCAAAAAGGAGATATAACCTAATTCGTTTTGACAACGTGATGTTAAAGGGATTATTTACAAGTAGAAGTGAACCTTGGATCTTGAAAAACGAGTTTGATTTTAGAGTTTAAATTGAGCAAAATGTCTTAGAGAGGGTATGGAATGTTTGGATTTGAACTTAAGTGTTTGTGAGAGCGAAAAGTGTTTCAACATAATATGACCAGCCATGTTTTTAGAAATGGCAAGAATGGCCCTTCTTGTTTATATCCTTTTCTATTTTCAGTTTAAACTTATAACTATGTCTAAACTAATTATAGAAATGGCATATTAGGCCCCTAAAGTTGTAAGCTTAGATCTTAAGTCCTAGTTTTTGCCATTTAGACCCTAAAAGTTAAAACCAATAACATCTTAAGTTCTTTTTAGGTTAAAACTGATATTATCCGTTATAGTTAAAAACCTTTTTCCATTTATTCCGAGTTGACTTTTTGAAAGATAATTTTTGAAAGAATTTGAATATTTCTCCCCTCAAATAATGTCTTGTTTTCTAATTAAAGAGCTGTAGACATCGTTTGAGCGATATAATTTTTTTTGAAAATCTTTTCTGATGAGAAACTGATATGTTTAATTATTTTTTAAAAACAACACCAATAAAAACAAGATTTCTCTCGTTTTACATAAATAAATGCACTGACACGTACACCTATTTGATTAGATAGCACAAGTTGTGTTGCAAAGTAAACACAAGCCTTTGAATGAATATGAAGTAATTCATTCCCGAGAAAAATGAATTTCCCATTGTGAGGTCAAGTTTTCTTTTTGGCGAAATACTTGCCTTTAGTTGAAGACCGGGTTGCTATCTGAAACAATAGCAAGCCATATGACATGTCTTGAAAACAATTTGAACTTCTGCTCGAACTTCATTTACAGCCTCGTATCATTATTGAATGACATTTCTAAGGCCATAAATGTTACCGATTTTCAAAAGACATGTCATGAACACCATATTTTTATATTTTCTGATTTTTTAATTTTGTATTTTCTTTTTATGGTTTTATATTTTTATATTTTCTTTTTGAAAAGTTTATATAAAATGAAAAATCTTTTTGGGTTTTTCTGATTTTCTTATATACATATGATACAGAGGATATGTGAAGAGTTTACCAACATTACTCTTCCTCTTCGTCTGCCAACTTTTTCAAAGTCTCAGGAGACATACTTCTCATACCAAGCTTATTGATGAGAAATTTAAGTCGTTCTCGTGCTAAAGGCTTAGTGAAAACGTCTACCACTGATACTCTGTTCTGACAAAATATAGCTCAGTACCCCATTCTCCACTTTCTCTTTGATAAATTTATGTCTGATGTCTATATGCTTTGATCTGGAGTGTTGGACGTTGTTGCAACATATAGCAATGACACTTTTGTTATCACAGTACATAGGTATCTTATTGAATACAAGGCCATAGTCAGTTAATTGTGATCGCATCCAAAGTATTTTAGCATAACATCCTGACAAGGCAATGTATTCAGCTTCTGTACTGGATATGGCGGTGCTCTTCTGTTTCTTTGACGACCAACTCACCAATCTATCACCTAATATGTCACACCCCCAAACGGGGCCTGGACGGAATACGTGTCCGGAGGCGTGACATCATTGCATACATCGCACAAGATCAAGTAAACACCACTATATGGACATTTGATAAAACATAACTCGTTGCTTTGGATAAATCAAATTAAGTCTTACAATATTTTTGACATAAATGAAATAGTTTTGGCGGAAGCTTTAAGTAAAATGCAGCGGAAATATAACATGTTTTTAAGACAACGAGTATTTAAGTTTAAAGATAAACATTCTTGAAAGACATCCATCAATGCATGCAACATCAAATAGCACTTCAAGAACAATCCAGCTAAGCACCTGAAAAAAATGCTCAAAACAGTCAACATAAAGTTGGTGAATTCATAGGTTTGAATTGATGTAAGGTTGGACCACAAGATTTTAAAAGTGATGTGACTATTATAATGGATACAATATCACATGAAAAGTATTTACGTTGCTCTAAGCTCATGACACCGATGATAAATTAGGAGATACATGTAATATGCAAAGTGATGATAATGCCCTACAAATGTCTGACCAAGACACCCCAAATGAGTTTTGAACATGATATATATCCGTTCGTTCATCGACACGGAAACAAGTGAGTGCTTGCTTACCCGGATAGGGATAATTAGTCCCAAATAGATCTATTTATAATACTCGTGCTTACTTAACCAATCCCATTGGTTGATGCGTATTTTATTTTAAATATTTATTTATCAAGTTTTAAATTTATAAAACTCGATTCACCCGACAAACGCATTAACGGGCAGAGAACCCGATCGTGAGTAGTGTAGAGATGGTAAATCCGAGGTCATCCCAAGAGCTAAGTTTTAATTAGTTTTAATTTGAATTGTCACGTGTTGAAAATAGTTTTTTTTATTTGTAAGATAACATGAAAGTAAATTGCAAGAAAGTAAATTGATAAGAGTAGTTAGGGAGAAAAACGTGCTGGCCTAGCTAATTCATTACTACCTTCATAACTTATGCTTTCCTATGCAATGTTATACCATGGTTTCATTAGTGTTTCTAAAGTCGACAGTCCTGAATGGATATATTTAGTCTGTCTTATAATTCTTGCGATCCCGAATCCCCCGAAGGTTACGAAGGTAGGGAAACCAGGTCATAGTGATTAATCCTAACTATCCCAAGAACTAGTCTAATAATCTAAATAGGTTATTAACCCTCTCTGAAAGAGTTCCTATGCTTTTTAAGTATATTAAGTGATAGAGACGGTAACAGGATTAGTTCCTACACTAGGGATATGGTTTAAAACCTATCTTAGTACCACTATTAATCCCATGTTCAATTGGTAATCTAATAACAGGACTAACAGGGTCTAAACTACCTGAAATACTACCAAAACCTAGGGTTACACGATAGTCAAAAGGATATCCAACGAAACCATGATTTAACAAGAAACAAACATTATAATGATAGTAAATTCATAACTAGGCCAGCACTTGAAGTGCTTAGCCGCTCATGGCAACAACAAAGCAAGAATTAATAACGGTAATCATAGATTGAAAACTCATAATTCTTACAGATGCGGTTTATGAATGATTAAATATAAAAGTAATATAAGTGTGATCTCCCTTGGACTTTCGGTGGAATTCTTTGAGCTTCTGAGGCCTTGATCACCCCTTGGATCTCTGGTGGAATAAATGATACTAAAGTGGCTGAATGAGGCCTCTATTTATAGATTACGAATTTGTTACGACGTAACCTTGTAGAGTGTTATGCCGTAAAGTGCTGACGAGGCTTTCATGTTGTAGGCATAAAATATGTTACGGCGTAACTAATTAGCCATGTTACACCGTAATGCTGACTAGGATGAATCATCATACAATAATAATGATGTTACGACGTAAACCTTCCATGTGGTTACGCCGTAATCTTGCTAGGTGACGCGTCTTGCCATGAATACGTGACGGCGTAACGTAAGAACTCACATTTTCTTCATTTTTACGTCCTTTTCCTGTGTTTCTTGTCACATACTTGCATTTTGTTAATACAAATAATGTCTAAAAACACTATTTATAATTTTTGACCTCTCGATGTTTTGATAATAACAAAATGTAAAAACGTTTACGATAAAAATAAACGTTTATAAATTACTAACTGTAAAATTCTATTTCTAAGATTAATCACTTAAGGTATGGATAAACAAATCATTAAACATGATTAGTGATTAAGAAAATATTTTTCTTAAACCTTACATTTCTACAAAAGTGTTTTTATAAAAATATAAAAACAAAATATTTATTTATAAAAGAAATGTATTATTAAAATAATAAATTTGAAATCAAATTTCCCCCCCCCCCCCCCCCAAAATTGAAGGTTCTAAAACAGATAACACCTTCCTCACAAAAAGACAAAAAGATGAGCGTAGTCTACGGCGTCCCCCTTATAGGCCTGGCGCCCCCCTAATATATTTGGGACCGCCGCCAGCACAACGACTCTTTTTTCTCCTGTAAATACTGGGCTACCCTATCTGAAAAACAGAACCTCTTGCCACGAATTTTCTCAGATCTACTTTTCTCTCTTCTTTTTTTCTTTCTAAAACACATATCTTAATCACTAACATACCTTGATCTTGTTTCAAGTGATTAATTCTTTCTTCCTCCCTTCTTCTTCTAATCAAGTGCAAGAGAAGAACAATCGTATTCTTTACATACGAATTGTTATTAAGTGATCTCCTTCTTCCTCCTCAAGATCACAAGTCTTCATTATATTAACTTTGTGTTGTTGTGTAAATTAGATTGTGTGTAGATCCAATTATGTAAATTATGTATTTGTGATTTGGATTGTGTGTCAATCCAAGAGTATATATCTTGTGAGTATGTAAAGACTTAGTGAAGTCTTAGATTGGTTCTAGCTAAGATTAGGACTCGACATCTAGCTTAGTGTCGGAAAAGAAAGTAAGCGACGTGTAAACGGTTTTCTCCGCCTAAAGGGAGCTTGTTGACATAGTGAAATCTCGAGTGGAGTACTCGGGGAGTAGAGTAGGAACGAAGAGGTGCTTCGTAGCCGAACCACTATAAATCTTGGTGTCTTGGTTTGATCGTTTCTTTCTCTATCTCTCTATATTGTTATTGTTTACTTAGTTCATTACATTAGATAGTTTAGTTGTGATTCATATTGTTGATTGATTGACATACAACTCGAATCAAAGCATTTTATAAGCAAAGTTTTAAAACGGTCAAATTAACCGGTAAACTATTCAACCCCCCTTCTAGTTTCCTACAATTGGTATCAGGAGCCAAGGTCACTCAAGATTTTTAAAATATATTGTATTTTAAAGCTTGGATCGATCTATGGATTCCGACAAATATCTAGAAGGGCAATCTATGCAAAGACCACCACTTTTTGAAAGTGATAGTTTTATTTATTGGAAAAATAGATTCGAGACATATGTTAAATCAAAAGATCTAGATCTTTGGCATGTTATTACCAATGGTGATTTTCAACCCATTATTCAAAATCCGGAAACCAAACTCGATGAGGTTGTCCCTTTTGAAAAACAAACTGATGATCTTAAAAGAAGGCTTGCGAAAAATAATGAAGCCAAAATGGTTATTTACAATGCTTTGCCTAGAAAAGAATATGAACGAATTTTCATGTGTAATACGGCAAAAGAAATTTGGAAAACTTTGTTAATCACCCATCAAGGTAATAGCCAAGTCAAAGATAATAAGATCGACCTTTTGGTTCAACAATATGAACAATTCGTCATTTCCGAAGACGAATCTATAGATAGTGCTTTTGCTAGATTTAATACTATTATTACTAGTCTTAAAGCTCTTGATGAAGGTTATTCTAGTAAGAACTACGTAAGGAAGTTTCTTAGGGCTCTACATCCTAAATGGAGAGCAAAGGTCACGGCGATTAAAGAGTCGAAAGACTTAACATCACTATCTCTTGATGAGCTCATTGGAAACCTCAAAGTCTATGAGATGATCATCAAGAAAGATTCTAAAATAGTCAAAGCAAAAGTTGAAAGGAAATCTCTTGCTTTAAAGGCTAAGAAAGAATCTAGTGATGAAGAGTGTTCAACTTTCGGTAGTGAAGACAAAGAGTGCGCCATGGCGGTAAGAGACTTCAAGAAGTTCTTTAAGAGAAGAGGTAGATTCCTAAGACAACCTCGAAATGACACAAAGACCTTTTAAAGAAGCCGAGACGACAAAAACGGCAAAAGTGTAAGGAAGTTCTTTAGATGCGGAGATCCAAATCATCTTATTAGAGAATGTCCAAAGCCACCGAGAGAAAAGAACTAAAGAGCATTTGTTGGAGGTTCTTGGAGCGATAGCGGTGAAGAAGATGATGAAAAGATCCAAGACGAGACATGTCTTGTAGCTCAAGCACCAAATGAGGTATGTTCCGAATCCTCCTACTTTAGTGATGAAAACTCATCAATTGATGATTTAGCTCTAGACAACGAATATGATAAATTATGCAAAATGAGTTTAAAGATAATCACCAAGAACAAAAAGCTAAAAGCTATTAGAAATAGTCTAAAAATGAACTTAGATTATTAAAAGAAAAATTATCCACACTCGAGAAAAACAAGGGAGTTGATATTGATTGTGCAAAGTATCACACACTTAAAATTGAAAATAAAAAGCTCAAAGAAGAATCTACTAGATCAAACAAATTTGAAAAGATTACACATTGCTTGAATGAAATGTTAAATAATCAAAAACCCTTTGGTGATAAATTAGGTTTAGGGTTTAATTTATTTGAAGCATCATCTAGTGGAACTAAGGAAATAAAATTATAAAAACTCAGAAAAAGGCATCTCCTGATGGAGGTCCCATAAATATAGGCACCCCCCTTAATGTTCATGTGGCCCCCAAAATAAATATGGAACCACCACCAGCAACGCCTGGTTCTGAACATGATAGTGAAATCACTAAGGACGGTAAAGTCATAGGTAGAGGTATTAGGAAGAAAGGCTTGTATGTGATGAAATTAGGAAATAAGTTAAAAGACAAAATATGTCTTGCAACGATTGATGAAAACTCCACATTGTGGCATAGGAGATTAGGTCATGCAAAACTCCACCTCCTAGAAGAGTCAATAATAATTTTTCTCGTCCTAAAACGCCGCAACCAAAAAGACATGTTGGTCGACAAAACCAACCTCATGGATTTCCGTAAAATGAACAACTTTCCCATCGCCAAAGTTACATGCCATGGGAAATGTGTCTTCCATTCTCACATCCCAACCAATTGCATCAAATGCAAGGGATGTTTGGCACTAACAACTTTGGACCCATGAGATATTGGGGACCAAATATTTATGTTATTGTCTTATATAATTAGATATTCCTTGGTGTTGACTTGGAGCCCTGACAAATGGATCAAGGAGGATAGCGAATGCTCCTAAAACATATGACGGGTAACAAGAAACTCTTCCCCACTTACATGCATACAATAGAGGTAATGTCATTTTTGGTAGTAATCTTCGAGGTAACATCATTGGCAAAGGTACGATTTCTAATGACTCTCTCAAAATAGATAATGTAGAAATGTTGATAACTTTGGATTTAACTTGTAAGTATAGGACAAAATATATTAATAATAAGTGTAAGTAACTTTTCTTGAACATGATAGTGAAATCACTAAGAACGGTAAAGTCATAGGTAGAGGTATTAGGAAGAAAGGCTTATATGTGATGAAATTAGGAAATAAGCCAAATGATCAAATTTGTCTAGCAACGATTAATGAGAATTCCACCTTGTGGCATAGAAGATTAGGTCACGTAAATATGCGTCTCATTCAATCGTTAGCTTCTAAGGAATTAGTTAGAAACTTACCTAAGCTTAAGTTTGATCAACATTTTTGTGATGCTTGCAAAATTGGAAAACAAGCTCATGTTAGTCACAAATCTAAGAACATAGTCTCAACGACTAGATGCTTAGAACTTCTCCACATGGAATTTTTGGTCCATCCACCATATAGAGTTACGGAGGAAACCGTTACACCTTAGTCATAGTAGATGACTACTCTAAGTATACTTGGACTAGATTTCTTAAGAATAAAACTGAAGCTTTCGATCAATTAGAAATATTTAGTAAGAAAATCCAAAACCAATTAGGATGTACAATAGTGTCAATAAGAACCGACCACGGTAGAGAATTTGATAATGAAGTGCAATTTAGAGAGTTTTGTAATGCCAATGGTATTACTCATAACTTCTCGGCTCCACGCACTCCTCAATCAAATGGCGTGGTTGAAAGGAAAAATAGGACACTTTAGGAAATGAGTAGAACCATGTTGAACGAGCAATCATTACCATAAAATTTTGGTGTAACGCCATAGATACTTCAACATATATTCTCAACCGAATCCTAATTAGAGCCATTCTAGGAAAAACACCTTATGAAATCTTGAGAGGTAGGAAACCTACTCTTGACTATTTTAGAGTGTTTGGAAGCAAGTGCTTCATTTTAAACACTAAAGACTACCTTACCAAGTTTGACCCAAAGTCATACGAAGGTGTCTAAGTTACTCCCAAAATAGTAAAGCCTATATCATTCTTAATAAACACACTAGGAAAATCAAAGAATCACTCAACGTGACATTCGATGAAGCTCCTCCACCCTCTAAGACATCACCCTTGGTGGATGATGACTTAGATGAAGAAGAAGCTATTAGGGAAATCAAAAAGTAAAACCTAGGAAATGTTGTTGAGGATAAAACATTAGAGATTGACGAAATGGTCAATATTAAGGAATCTAGGAACCATCCCTTAGAAAATATTATAGGAAACCTTAACCAAAGAACCCTTAGACCACAAGCCTAAAACCAAAGTAACTTCTACTATTTTATATCAACTATAGAACCTAAGAATGTGAATGAAGCCTTAAGAGATGAAAGTTAGACAATCGCCATACAAGAAGAATTAAATCAATTCATTGCTAACGACGTTTGGGAGTTAGTTCCACAACCTAAGAATATGACAATTATAGGAACTAAGTGGGTGTTTAGGAATAAGTTAGACGAGAATGGTATTGTTTCTCGAAATAAGGCTAGGTTAGTTGCTCAAGGCTACAACCAACAAGAGGGCATCGATTATGATAAAACTTATGCCCCGGTTGCTAGACTTGAATCTATTAGGATATTATTAGCCTATGCTTGCGCCTTAGATTTTAAATTATTCCAAATGGATGTAAAAAGTGCATTCCTGAACGGTTTTATCAATGAGGAGGTATACGTGGCACAACCTCCGGGATTCATTGATTTCGAAAAACCGGATCATGTTTATAAATTAAAGAAAGCTTTATATGGTCTTAAACAAGCACCCAAAGCTTGGTATGATAGATTAAAAGCTTTTCTTATTAAACATGAATATAAAATGGGAATGGTAGATAACACTCTTTTTACTAAGAAGAAAAGTTCAAATCTCATCATTGTTCAAATATATGTCGATGACATTATATTCGGTTCAACTTGTCAAGACATGTGTGATGAATTTGCCAAAATCATGCATGACGAGTTCGAGATGAGCATGATGGGTGAACTTAACTTCTTCCTTGGATTACAAATTAAACAAATGGAAGACGGTATATTCTTTAATCAATCTAAGTATATTAAAGAAATGCTTAAGAAATTTGGTCTAGAAGATTCTAAACCAATGAAAACCCCCATGTCCTCTGATACTAAACTCACGAAAGATGAAGAGTGTGAGTCGGTAGATAGTACCAAGTATCGAGGCATGATAGGTAGTTTATTATACCTAACGGCAAGTAGGCCCGATATCATGTTTAGTGTCTGCCTTTGTGCCCGCTTTCAAGAGGCTCCTAAAACCTCTCACCTTGAAGCAGTTAAACGTATCTTCCGATACATTAAAGGCACTACGCACTTAGGATTATGGTATCCTAAGGGGACCGGCATAGAAACTATAGTATATGCCGACTTTGATCATGCGGGAGATTATGTGGACCGAAAGAGCACTAGCGGTATTTGTACATTCGTGGGATGTTGTTTGACATCTTGGTTCTCGAAGAAACAAACCGCTCTTGCTATATCCACTACCGAAGCCGAATACGTAAGCGCCGGAAAGGCATGTCAACAAGCACTATGGATGAAACAAGCTCTCATCGACTACGACGTACGACTCGACGACGTTCCCATCATGTGCGACAACAAAGGCGCGATTGACCTTAGCAAAAACCCGGTGCAACATTCTCGTACCAAACACATCGAAATACGTCACCACTTTCTTCGTGATAATGTCCAGAAAGGACATATCTCAATCGAAAAAGTGTCGTCCGTCGACAACATCGCCGACATTCTTACTAAACCTCTTAAACGTGAATCGTTTAACTATCTATGTCTTGGTTTAGGAATGATGAAACACATTCCATAAACCTTATGTGTCCACTTCTTCTTCTTCTAGTTTCGATTCTAGTCCGTGTTTCATTCTGTGTCGCGACCACTTGAATACTTCATCCGAAGTACTTTAGGTATTTTTAATTCGCGAAATGCAAATTAAAATGTCACTCATTTTAGTAAAATTTTCGTCAACCAAGTCTAAACCCTTGGCTGAGGACGGCCCCCAATATATTTGGGACCGCCACCAGCAAGTCACAAAATAGGACACTTAAATAAAAATTTTCAAAACAGAAAAACAAACACCCCCTTACCTGCTGCCATTGACGAACACGACTCAAAACCCACCAAAACTCAAATTCAACCATTAAAACATCAATTGAAGATCAAATCAACACTAATAATCAATCCTAATATCACAAAGATCATCAATTGTAAGTCATTTCATCTATTTTTTTTCAATTTGAGTCTAGGGTTCATGATGAACACCAAAAATTAAAATTAGGGATTTTCAATTTTTCTTTCAATTTTATACAGTTAAGAGTACTATGATACAATGTATAACTAATATGCTTCTCGTAGATATATATCTGCATACAGAATTGTAAATTTGTTGAAAATTGATTTTGATCCAAAACCCTAATCTTATTTTCAAATCAACATCACGTTAGGAACATAATAAAATTCGCTGTTATGCATTTTTAATACCAATCCAAAAACGTTTTCAAAACACATGCATAATAATCTCATGAACAAATTTCGAGATACATAATTCATATGTATTTTTCGACTTGTTTGGTTGAGCAAAATCAAACTAAGGAGCGTTTGGGTTAACTCTTAGGATTTTATATTTAGGTCGAGTTAATCGTTACTCCATATTTGTTGCATATAGGCACACACTAGGCACTAACTCAAAACATAAAAATAAGTATAAATGATTAATATATGGGCTTGTTCATGATCTTCTAGGTAACAATGCCTCGAGCTACCGTTCTAGATCATCAAAAGACAAGAAACTACATACCCTTAATATCAAATGAGTTTAGTCAACCTTTGCTAAACACAATGGCAAATCTTGAAAAACAATATTTTCATGAGGGAAGGGTTGTAAGTCCAAACTTCGAAAATATGAGTCACATTCGTGCTAAGTTTGAGTCAATCGGCTTTGATTGTTTGTTAGACATTAATAACACAATTTAAACCTCGTTTTTGTTCTTGAGTTTTTATTGTCAACTCACTTTATACCTATAATCCTGGGCAATTGTGTCAACTTGTCATTCAAAATAAGTCATTCTCCCTCACTCTTGAGGAATCGGTCAAATTCTAAAAATACCATTCAAAGGTTAAGCCTCTACCACCGAAATGTGGTCTCTTGACCATTTGTCAGTAAGTGTTCCTGATACACAATAAAATATACAATATAATATAATATAACATATAATACCACAAGAGCAATTAAGAAAATTCCCTAAGGAAAATTCACTCTTAAAAGATATTTATATAATATATAATACGTATATTTAACCGGGAAGTATGATCACCCGGGTCGTTTCCCCAACGACTTGTGAAATTGAAACCACGTTTTAGCTTGGATTATGATTTGAATGAGAGAAAAGATATTTTTGAGTTTCTATAACTACTAATTAAAAGCAACAATTAAAATGAACAATTAAAAGCAATTAAGCACTTAAAAAGGTTAACGGGAAACAAATAAAACGCGACAAATAAACAAGTATATCAAAATTAAGTCCTAAAAATGCAAACTAAATTTCTAAACCTAAAATAGGACAAAAGAAAATTTTAAGAAAAAGAAAAATATTTTTTTTGATTATTTTTGAATTTATTATGAATTAAAAACTATTTAAATCTAATTAAATTTTAGAAAATAGAAAATAAAGTCCTAAAAATTGGGAAAAATAATTTTTAAGCTTAGAAAAGTCTAAAATACTATAAAAATTAAGAAAATTATTTTTAACTATTTTAAAAATTAAAATCCTATTTTTAAAATTAAAAATAAAAGCCTAAAATGAAATTTAAAATCTAAAAAGGGTGAAAATGATTTTTCTTTATGTAAAACTAAAGCTATTTTTTATAAACCTAAAAACTATTTTTTTGTATTTTTCTAAATTTTTTTTCTATATATATATTTTTTTTAATAATTTTTGAAATTAAAACTAATTAAAAGGTATAAAAATGATAAAAATGCTAAAAATATAAGCCTAAATTTTTTGTAAAAATTACTTTAGAAAGAGAAAAAGTGCAGAAATTTTATAAAAATAAAAGCCCTAATTTTTATTTCCTAATTAAGCCTTAATTAAACTAATTAAAAACTTAAACCTAATTATTTAATTATTAACTATTTAACTAACTAAGGACTAACAGACTTAACTGAAGGACAAACGGTGACAACAAACTAAATTTGAAAATTGCAAAACCTATCCTGAGGCCCAACCCCGATCTCAACTTAAGTCCATTTAAGCCCAAAAATAAGTTCAATTTCAAAATGGCTTATTATGAAAAACTTATAAAATGAAAGTTGTAGAGCAAGTTGTGGAGAAAAAGATTAATGAAAACACTATTAGCTGAAAACCAAAGATAAGCTCAAAAAGAGCTTATCAATAAGCTGATTGCAGAAAGTGGGTGTTTAAGCACATTTTCACTCAAACATTTGTAAACAGCTCAAATTAAGCTCAAACTTAAAGGCAAAAGATGATTTGGAAAGTTTATGAGGTGCTTATTCTAGAAATGACAGCTACTTAACTCGTAGAAAACATTAAAAACTAAACTGAATTGATGATCTAAAAGCAAAAACTCAACACAAACATAAAATGCTCAACATCAAAATAAGCTTAAAAGCTTAATAAACCTATTTCAAGAAGATAGAAAAAAGCTTTTGCTTACTATCAATCAACTAACCACTACTAAATCAACCTTAAGAATCTAAACCTATATGCTAAAAATACAAAGTTAAAGCTAATTTTGTTACTACTGTTTTTATGCCTTTTTAGGATTTTATGACTATTTAAACTAAAATTTACCTATGTAATTAAGCTAGAAAATCAAAACTAAGTCTTAATACAACTTAAGTTAATTCTATATTATAAGCAACCTAAATTTTGAAAGCTAAAAACTAAATTTGCTAAACTAAAATTGATCTAAAGGATAAGCAGCAGGACCAGCTTAGTTCCTACTGATGCATTTGACACCAGAGTTCAAATCAATCTTGCAGGTTCCCTTAAAGGATAAAACTGCACTAGACACACTCCTTAAGAGTGTGTAAACATAAATCAAGCAATATCCAAGCCTTAAGTGGCTTGGTTCAATATTTCACAAACAAAAATTAGGAGAAAAGGACCCCTGGTGCAGACACAAGAAATATAAGCTCTAACTTTATGATTTTTGAAAACTAACTGCTGAAAACTCAATCACTACTAGTCTAACATGAAAACACAATTGACTCATACAAATTGCACAATAACTTTTGACTTTTTAAGGTCAAAATAGGTTAAACCAAACACTCCTTATTCTATTGACAGAATTGAAAGAGCTTATGAAATGAAAACTATTGAACAAATTATCACTACCAGATATCTAATAGCTAATAATAAGCATAACAAACATGAATTAACAACTGATTTTAGCTAAAACTTAAGATCCACAAGTTATACTACTTTTTTTTAGTTTTTGCAGATTTAAAAACAATTAAAGCTATAATAAGATTTATACTAAATCAAGCAAAAACAGATGATTAAACTAATCTAATAAGCACTATTAAAGAGGATTAAGCACTAATAAGCATCTAATTTGAGCAAATAAGCAAATCTAATCTAATAAGCAATTATTAAGCTAATTATTGAACTAGAAATGAAAATAGGAAAGTAAATGAGAAACTTACAACTTGCCTAGCTTAACAAGGCACAAGTATGCTCTTAGAGCTTTTCTACAGCTCTGGCTTATTAAAATAAGCCAGTATAAGTCCTTGAGAGCCCTTCCATTACTGGCTCTCCTTCCAAAAGCTCCATATCCATAAGCTAAGGTTTTTAACTTGTTTTTATGATTTAAGTAAATTAGAAGAATAATTTTAGCTCAATCACCAGCTTAGAGACTGATGAGAGCTTATTAGCTTATTAGAACAGTAACAAACTTTTGAGCTTATTGAGAACTTTAAGAGTAAAAACAACAATTGAAGAAACTTAAACTGAGATTTTATTAAAACTTAAGAACTGATTACAATACTTAATCAAAGCAGATTACAAAAGCTTTTTAAAAAAAACTACATAAGCTAATTCTTAAAGCTAAAAATTATGAAAAAAAAGAAGATGATATGTGTGTGTGAGTGTGTGGTATTTATATCCAACTGATGATGCTTCTAGTCCCTTTTTCAGTTAGACGCTCCCTTCTCTCTTGGCCATTGATCAACCTCCAATCATTAGATAAGGATTTTTAGCCGTTGGATCACAAAATGACCTCACACGGATTGCCAAGCTGGCAATCCGAGTTGAGACTCCTTGTGCTTCTTTACTGAGTGTTTGTAGTGCAAAACCCATCATTCCATTGTGCTTTCTTCACTGCCACGTGTGATCCTTGCTTGAGGGAGTCACTTAGAGCTTTTGATATGACTATCTTAACCTTGCCATCATGTTGTTCTTCACTTGAATTACCTTAATTACCCATCAATTTGTGTTTGCCCCTTGTTTTTAACTGAGGGCACGTTTGGGAAGAAGATGAATAGTAACATGATTTTGGCGCCATCTTTTTATAACTGAAAGGGGTAAAAACGGGTGTAAGTTTAGGGAATTGCAAGACTAGTCCTTGTCTTTGGAATATGAACGTTTAAGTATAAAATGACTTCCTTTTTTGGCAGGAATGGCCCCTTCATGATCTTCTAGGTGACAATGCCTCGAGCTACCGGTCTAGATCATCAAAAGACAAGAAACTACATACCCTTAATATCAAATGAGCTTTGTCAACCTTTGCTAAACACAATGGCAAATCTTGAAAATGATATTTTCATGAGGGAAGGGTTGTAAGTCCAAACTTCAAAAATATGAGTCACATTCGTGCTAAGTTTGAGTCAATCGGCTTTGATTGTTTGTTAGACATTAACGAACAATTTATACCTCGTTTTGTTCTTAAGTTTTATTGTCAACTCACTTTTACCTATAATCCTAAGGGTTAATTTGTTGTCAACTTTGTCATTCAAAATAAGTCATTCTCCCTCACTCTTGAGGAATTCGGTCAAATTCTAAAAATACCATTCAAAGGTCAAGCCTCTACCACCAAAATGTGGTCTCTTGACCATTTTTCAGTATGTGTTCCAAATAGAGGTCTTTATAAAACCAAACCTCCATCTCCTAGAGTTATTAAGTCCCTTATCCAAGTTCCACGACAAGGTCAAGAGACTCGTACCAAAAACAAGAAAACCATTGTCGTTGGTGAAAATGAAATTTTAACCCGAGAGATTTAAACTCATATGAAACCGTGGGTTGAGATTATTCGTGAAAATGTCATTTGTCTAGGAGGACATAGGGATCATGTCTCCGCTTGTCTTTGTCACATGCTTTATTGCATTAAGACATCCACTCCCTATAACCTAGCATTTTTCATTCTTAAAAGAATGGAAAAGACTCGATTAAAACCTAAGGAACTCTTACCTTATTGAATGCTCTTGACTAGGTTATTCAAATATGTCGTGTCCGTCTCTCTTGAGCTAGCATTTGATCTGTATCTTTCACATGATCGAGCCATGCATCTGCTCGCTCCTCACTATGAGAGAAAGACGAGAGCGGATCGAGGCAAGAAAAGACCTCGTGAGTCAAATGCTAGCTCCTCCTCCACCACTCAAAATCAACCCTCCTCATTTCTTCCACTTGATCACATGGTTGACGAAAATGATGATGAATCATTTCACTCCAATTCATCTTCTCACTCTCAACAATTTTCCCCTTCATCTAATGTGGCTTCTCGAGTCCGTTAAAACCCTTCTTATGAATGTCATAACTTGAACACCCTTTTATCCAAAACCATAACATTTCAAAGTCAACAACGAAATGCTCACCGATACGGATTAAGGTCAATTGGACAAGCTCTCAAGAACATGATGGGAGGAAAAAGGAAGTAAAGATGTTGGCATAACTTCTAAGAAACTATTACTATTATTATTATTATCTCTCTTATCCAATACATTATATTTCTTTTTATAATTATAACTAAAACAATGAATGATGACTTCCGAGTGTTAGGATGATCTTTAAAATAGTTTTATCATCCTATAAATGCTTTGCTAGTTGACAATTTATGTTCTTATGTGAATTTTATTAAGACTTATTAAAATTTATGCTTAAGATTAATGATTGATGCATTGTTACTTTAGAATTACTTGATTTTTGACTAGTATGAGATGTGATACTTCTGAGAGAGAAAACTGGGAAAAATTTGCTCTCTTCAGAAAACGGCCCCATAATTCATCAGGCGGCCCCCATATCATTTCGAGACCGCCCAACGATATGGGACCGCCCACAAGAGGGAATAAAAAGTTTTGAATGTTTCTCTTTTTTTGCATCTTTGACCACCCTAGTCCTAGACTCTTACTAGAACTTCCCTCTTTGAACACACAATTTCTTCAATCTTCATCTCTAACACCATGCTTTGCCACTTCCTTTTACCTTTTTCATTATTTAAACCATCAATCTTCTTCATCATCACCATCTTCCTCATATTCTCTTCTTCTTTCACCTAAATGTCTTGCTCAAATCATCACCCAAACTTTTTGAGAAAACCAAAAATATCAGTTTGTCAAGTATGGAAATGTAAGACACCTATTCCAAAATCATCACCTACTTGTCATAATGAATCACCACCACCACCTCTAACTAACACTCCTCACTCTATCTCACCACCTATGAACTACCGATAAAGAGATCAAATTATTAATCAACTCCACACCATCTCCCCACTTATCGATTCTCAAACTCCTACACCACCCTCTTCACCACACCCATTGGTTCCATCTCCTACTAATGCTCAAGTAGGGTGTCATGCTAGTTTTTGTCATTGTTGTAGGTACACCACCAACCACTTCCACTCATTAAGAAATGAAATTAATTTCATTCAACTCTTTGTACCCCGTCTCATACCTCAATCACAAGTCCATCACCACAATGATTCACCATCTCCATCATTATCACTCTTCAATTAAGCACTCCCAAATGATTAATTTGCTCAAATAAATGTTTACTACCTTTTGGGTATCACATCTTATGAAGTCAAGAATCATCTACTTGTTTAATCTTATTGGATGCTCTAATTATGCTATGTTAGGTTATGATTATATTATGTTGTATCTTCATATATTGTCTTATATAGCTATATATGCTCTTCTTAGAATTTGCATGAACTTTATTTATGAGTTTCCAAAAGTGTGGATTATAATGTTGAGATATTTGTCATGTTATGTTGGCTTACACTTGTACTTCTAACCTTGTTTTGTAGCAAACAAATTATCGTAAGATCGATCCCTTGGTTCCCCGAACGAGGGGGAGCATACATCAAGGGGGAGACTTTATTCGTCGATTTCTTTCTCTCTACTACAATTCGACAAAAAGGGGGAGGAATGGAATTAAACTCATTAGTAATTTATAAACCTCTAATTTTATACTAAATGAGTTTATATTTTATCATCATCAAAAAGGGGGAGATTGTTAATACAAATAATGTCTAAAAACGTTTTTTATATTTTTCGACCTCTCGATGTTTTGATAATAACAAAATGTAAAAACGTTTACGATAAAAATAAACGTTTATAAATTACTAACCGTAAAATTCTATTTCTAAGATTAATCACTTAAGGTATGGATAAACAAATCATTAAACATGATTAGTGATTAAGAAAATATTTTTCTTAAACCTTACATTTCTACAAGTGTTTTTATAAAAATATAAAAACAAAATATTTATTTATAAAAGAAATGTATTATTAAAATAATAATTTTGAAATCAGATTTTTCCCCCAAAATGGAAGGTTCTAAAACAGATAACACCTTCTCCACAAAAATAAAAAAGTGGAGCGTGGTCTACGGCAGCCCCCTTATAGGCCTGCCGGACCCCTAATATATTTGGGAGCGCCGCCAGCACCACGACTCTTTTTGTCTCCTATAAATATTGGGCCACCCCATCTGAAAAACAAAACCTCTTTCCACGAATTTTCTCAAGTCTACTTTTCTCTCTTCTTTCTTTCTTTCTAAAAACACATATCTTAATCACTAACATGCCTTGATCTTGTTTCAAGTGATTAATTCTTTCTTCCTCCCTTCGTCTTCTAATCAAGTGCAAGAGAAGAACAATCGTATTCTTCTACATACAAATTGTTATTAAGTGATCTCCTTCTTCCTCCTCAAGATCACAAGTCTTTATTATATTAACTTTGTGTTGTTGTGTAAATTGGATTGTGTGTAGATCAAATTGTGTAAATTGTGTATTTGTGATTTGGATTGTGTGTCAATCCAAGAGTATATATCTTGTAAGTGTGTAAAGACTTAGTGAAGTCTTAGATTGGTTCTAGCTAAGATTAGGACTCGACATCTAGCTTAGTGTCGGAAAAGAAAGTAAGCGACGTGTAAACGGTTTTCTCCGCCTAAAGGGAGCTTGTTGACATAGTGAAATCTCGAGTGGAGTACTCGGGGAGTGGAGTAGGAACGAAGAGGTGCTTCGTAGCCGAACCACTATAAATCTTGGTGTCTTGGTTTGATCGTTTCTTTCTCTATCTCTCTATATTGTTATTGTTTACTTAGTTCATTACATTAGATAGTTTAGTTGTGATTCATATTGTTGATTGATTGACATACAACTCGAATCAAAGCATTTTATAAGCAAAGTTTTAAAACGGTCAAATTAACCGGTAAACTATTCAACCCCCCTTCTAGTTTCCTACAATTGGTATCAGGAGCCAAGGTCACTCAAGATTTTTAAAATATATTGTATTTTAAAGCTTGGATCGATCTATGGATTCCGACAAATATCTAGAAGGGCAATCTATGCAAAGACCACCACTTTTTGAAAGTGATAGTTTTATTTATTGGAAAAATAGATTCGAGACATATGTTAAATCAAAAGATCTAGATCTTTGGCATGTTATTACCAATGGTGATTTTCAACCCATTATTCAAAATCCGGAAACCAAACTCGATGAGGTTGTCCCTTTTGAAAAACAAACTGATGATCTTAAAAGAAGGCTTGCGAAAAATAATGAAGCCAAAATGGTTATTTACAATGCTTTGCCTAGAAAAGAATATGAACGAATTTTCATGTGTAATACGGCAAAAGAAATTTGGAAAACTTTGTTAATCACCCATCAAGGTAATAGCCAAGTCAAAGATAATAAGATCGACCTTTTGGTTCAACAATATGAACAATTCGTCATTTCCGAAGACGAATCTATAGATAGTGCTTTTGCTAGATTTAATACTATTATTACTAGTCTTAAAGCTCTTGATGAAGGTTACTCTAGTAAGAACTACGTAAGGAAGT
Organism: Tanacetum coccineum; assembly: GCA_026074375.1. Taxonomy (NCBI): domain Eukaryota; kingdom Viridiplantae; phylum Streptophyta; class Magnoliopsida; order Asterales; family Asteraceae; genus Tanacetum; species Tanacetum coccineum. Next base: position 10,988 of record BQNB010064025.1, on the reverse strand, counting down.
TTCTTAGGGCTCTACATCCTAAATGGAGAGCAAAGGTCACGGCGATTGAAGAGTCGATTTGATAAACTTAAATGGGTGTTTGGCACAAGGGTTCAAAATGGGTCAAAATAAGTATTAAAAAGTGTGGGTCACTTAGCCAACTTTGGCAAGCTTATTTTTAGTCATATTAATCTGTTTTCAAGAGTTTTTAAGTTTTAAAAGCTTGTTTTTAAGGTTCTTCTATAAGTGCTTAAATCTGTGGTCATAAAACAAATATTAAGTGCTTATTTTATTAAGCTTTTAAAAACAACCTTTAAGCACTGCTTTTGTGTTGTTTTGGTGTCAAAATGCAGTAGGGTAAGAGTAGTTTAAGTGTGCAGTTAAGGTTTTAGTTTTTGTCAAAAATCTGTCAAGTTTGTTAAGTGTTTGTTTAAGTGTAAAATAGCTTTTTCATTTGCTTATTGTGGCTTACTCTAAAATTCAAAATGCTTTCTTAAAATTGTTATGTGTTCTTTGAGGTTTAAATTTGATTTGTTTGTTGGTCCTATAGTCATAAGGATCCATTTGTTAGCTTATTTTTAAGCTCAAAAGTAGGATTTTAGAAAAGTTGCAAAAAATTTCTAAGTGTTGAAATCTGTGTAACAGCTTTTTCATCAAGTTTTTCATGGCTTATTTGTGTTTCAAACTCCTTTTTAATTGATGATTATTGTAGCTTATTGCATGAGCTTTTTAGTGGTATAAACTATTTTGCCATAAGGATCTGTTTAAGTGCTTAAAAATAAGCTCAAAAGTGCCTCTATTGGCTCTTTGGTTAACAGTTTTTATCCAAAAGCTTATTTGCTTGTTTGAGCTTATGGCTTATTGGAATTGCTTATTTTAGGTTTAATCTTGCTTATTAGGTTAGTTTAAGTCCATTTTAGCTTATTTACTTTAGGTTAAAGCTTATTTGAGCTTATTGGCACTTTTAGTTTAAAATTTTAAGTTAAAAAGCATTTTTAAGAATTCTGTCATTTTAAGCTTAGTTTAAGTCCTTTTAGTTGCTTATTTTTGTTCTTTGTTGCTTATTAAGTATAGCTTATTATCTGTTTTAGCTTATTTCCCTTTTTCATTTGCTTATTTGCCTTAGAAAATGCAAACAGTTTTAACAATTTAAAGTTAAGCACTCTGTCAACTTAATTTAGCTTATTCTGTGCTTATTTTTGTTTTCTAAAAAAGGTGTCTTTACAAAAGTTGCTTATTTTTAGCTTAACTAAAAAGTTGTTAAAAAAATGGCAAATAAAAACATTTGGGAGTAGGGGAAGTCCCAAGTGAGCAGGACTCGAACTCGGGACCTCAACCCCACTCACCAAACGTTTTTAACACACACACCCCACACCACTAGCGCACTTGGAACTTTTCTGTTAGGACTCCACCACATTATTGTTTTAACCCTTTTTGGCCCATTTAGCTTATAAGCCGTTTTGGCTTTTTAACAACTTATTTTCATAAGCTGTGTTACCCATTTTATTTTTCTTAGATCCAGCTTTGTTCAAGCTACTTTTTGGAATTTTTTTAGATTTTTTATAAATCATTTAGTATTTTTTATATTTAATTTTTGTTAAAATCATTTTTAATTCATAAAAAAATTAAAAAAGGTCAAAAAAATATATTTTTTTTAGAAAATTTTCTTTTATCAAATAGGACTTAGGAAAATTAATTTTGCTTTCGTAGGGTTAAAATTTTAGATTTTGATTTTTTTAAAAACGGGATCGAATCCCGTTAACGTTTTTCGTATTTTTAAGCTATAACCGCTCTCGTTTTAGGGTCCCTTTGATTTTTCTTATAATTTAGTCATTTAGGATTTAATTTTGATCAATTAGGGTTTTAAGTCGCATTTTTAGGATTCCCGTTATCATTTTAGTAATTTAGCCTTAATTGCTTTAATTTTTAGATTGCCTTAATTGATTTTTCCTGTAGAATTAGAAAACAAATCATAATCTTGTTCTATTCAAACATCGATTATCAAACTGAATTTCGACTTTCAAATTTGCATTCCTCGTCGGGAAAACGACCCGGGAATGTTACATACTTCCGGTTTATTCATTGATTTTATTGATATTATCCTATTATATATTTATAATATTTATATTATATATATAGTAAGAAATCTTTAAATCAAAGACCTAGGAAGTTTCACTATCCCTCGCGATAATGGTCATTTACATATTGATAATGCCTTAGTAGACATAGGAGCTAGTATAAGCCTAATGCCCTATACAATGTATGAAAAACTAGGTCTAGGGGAACCCAAACCTATGAGAATGAGCTTAGAACTAGCAGACAGGCCCACCTAGTATCCGCGAGGAATAGTAGAAAACGTACTTATTAAAATTGATAAATTTGTCCTCCTTATTGATTTTGTTATCTTGGATATGCGGGAAGACTCTAGAATTCTAATAATCCTAGGGAGACCATTTCTAGCAACCGCTCAAGCTATGATAGATGTATTCAATAAAAAGATAACACTTAGAGTAGGAAACAAAGAGGTGATTTTCGATGTAGACCAATCAATAAATAGACCTCCATCCGAGGACGATGAATGTTATGGGATTGACGACATGGATACAACTATACACTTGAAAACCCAAGAATTATTAGAAGACAACCAAATGGATTCGTTTTTGGTCAATAACCTGGAGGAGTACATCGATCAATCCAATTTAGGAAGTTGTGGTAAGGCTGTTGACGATTCTGAGTCTAAAATATCTATACGACGTATCGAACGAGTGAATACGCCATATTCAGAGTCACGGGAAACACAAGGGCCTGAAAGAACGCAAAACGAGCACTTCTATTCTGTTAGTGCCAACGAAATTGATGAAAAAAGACCGGAACTAAAAGACCTACCATCCCTTTTAGAATATGCGTACCTGAAAGGAAGTGAATCATGTCCCGTAATTATATCATCTAAACTAACAGAAAAAGAGAAAATTTCACTTTTGCAGGTATTGGAAAAATGCAAGGGAGCAATCGCTTGGAAGATGTTGACATAAAGGGAATAAGTCCGTCATTCTGCACACACAAGATCTTAATGGAGGAAAGCATCTGATGCAGTCGTCGTAAGGACTTCAACAAGAAGTTTTACAACTCCCTAGGCAGAGTTCCTAACCGTTGTAGTAGTAGTATAGGCAAGACTCGGGGGTTGTTATCGTTCTCTAGGGGAATAGGTTAGGAAGGCTTGATCACGGTCTAACAGAATTCTAGGGGTTGAGGGAAGATGATTTTTATGTTTTTATATTTTATAGAAAGTAGGTAAATTAATGGTTTAAGAGGTTGGTTTGTTTAACTAACTACTAAACTAACTAATATCTAATATATAGGTGATAACTTTATGATAATTGAATTTTATTACTTAATCATGTATTACTAATCAGATTTCTTCTCTTAATCCTGCTGCCTTGTCACACTTGTGATGATATGTGTAAGTATTTCCTAGGTCATGAACAGATTACACGAACTCGTCGTCTATTTAATATTCCGTTAGGGCAACGCACAAGTAAGGTAGTATGAAGACGATTACAAAGGCCCCAAGAGTATATTAAATGCGTTGAAATACCTAAGAGGGGGATCAAACCATATAAGGGGGCAAGGTAGTATAAAGACTGTTACCCGATGGTATCATTTCTACGCACTCGCTTTTCCCTAGACGTGTCTACAATGATACAACAATAGTAAAAGGATCTACAATCCGACTTTTATGCAATCATAAGCAAATACAAAGAAGGTTTTAGCCTCGCATGCTTAAATGAAAAGCAAGAAAATAAATCATCACACAAACAACATAGACATAATGAATGATTAATAAAACTAATTACCTTACTTGAATTAAAACATGGATCCAAGGTAGTACAATAGGGTTTTGAGGCCTTAAAAATGACCTATGAAGCTGCTACAAAGGCTAGGGTTTTTCTCCCTAAAGTTATACAAATTTACACACTTAAAACCCTAAAATCAGTTTTGTATATACAGAGATATCGATGCGATGGCGTCGCTTTGTACTCCTAACGCCGTCGCCACGTAGATGGTTCTAGATCCACTTGAAGTCAGCCATGTCCTGACGTCATCGCTAAATCTCTAAATTACCACAGGCTTGGTAAATGATCAAACCTCCACCGCTAGGCGCAAGTATTAATCATTACTATCAAAGAGGTCTTTTTAAAGGGTTGTGAGGTGTAGGTGTAAGATAACATTAATGGAAACGTAAATGGATGGGATACATTTAGGGAGTGACTTTTGGGTGAATTTGGAATGGAAGAGTTGGCTAATTATTTATAAGAATACACGTTGGTTTGGTTGCTAAGCCAAAGACTCGGACAAGATATACAAACTCTACAAAACTCTAAATTAATCTCTTTATTTTTCTTTTCTTGACTATGATATACATAAACATAAGCAAATGGAAGCTCATATATATTTTTCACTTTTTTATATATATATACATTTTTTTTGATTTTTTTCTTTCTTTTTTCATATATTTTTTGTACACTTTTGCCCTGCCATTGCTTAAATATATAACACATGGCGGGGGTTTATTGATACACCCCTACACTTGAACTAGTACATACTCGATATTTACAATCTAACTAATGACCCGAATTAAGGTGGATCAACATAACATGAAGCTTATTGAACTCTATTGGGGCTAATAAGTTACTTCTTCCCCAATTCTTCATAAGATGAATACTACCATGAATCCCAATCATCCCAAAACAATATTTACAAGTATAAGGACTTAGCAACCGTGTACTCAATAATTAACTTGGGTTAAAATAATAATGTACTAAAAGCGAGTACATACAAGGTAGGCTAAGGCGATTTAGGTGTAACAATTTTTTCAAGGGTGACAATGCTCTTCATTAATATTCTGGCTTAACCAGAAAATTACGAGAACCATAAAAAAGATAGGATCGGAGGGTTGTACTAGGGGAGTCTTGCACTAAAAATGAGTATGAAGCACGGGTGTGGGTTAATCCTAGTGCTTCTTATCTAGCAAAACCTAATACTTACTATGCGGTCTCGGGATGCATCACAAAAATAAGTTCTAGAATTTAATATACTACCGGTATGCTCATATAATTTTATACCGATATCAATGCTCCAAAAAAGGCGACAAAGACCATACGTACACATCCGTAATCACGGAATAGACACATATGACTGTATTTGAACCTTAACTCGAGAAAGCTAAAGGTATAAATTATCTTAGGTATCAAAAATGGATACCCGAATTCCTAAAGATTTAAAGGAGAACCTCACATTTTTGGAGTGGAATTCTGAGGGTTTTTGTGCTAGTCATATAAATTCCTATCCATGAGACGCTATTAATACTCGGTTTTCGTCGGTATGTGTCACAAAAAAATTTAAATTTTGGTTAAAATTACCTTTTATGCTATGTTTCGATATATTACTCATCATTTTAAGGAACAAGCAAATGGCAATTGAAGAAATAGTTTCTAAGGCTTATTTTCCCCCTACACTTAAGTTGAACATTGTCCCCAATATTTTATAGAAGTACCCGTAAAAATGAATAAAGGGAAAAGAAAACAAGTAAAAGAAACTAGTACTCCCCTGGTTTGCTCGATAATGGAGAAGAAACATGCGATAACTGGTTAAATCGTCCTCCAAGAATCGTCTAATGAAACTTCCTAAGAACTTCCAAGCTTCTTCTCATCAAATATAACCTATAAACAAAGACAAAGACAACTACACCAAGCATAAAATCAGTGGGATAGATATAAATACAATGATAGTTTAGGGTTTGACTCTATGAAAGCAGTAAAGATAGGATGAGAGTAATGATATAATCATAGGTTTATGCATGTTTATAAAAGAATTACAAATTTTAAATGTTGTGCAAACTATTTTTCAAAAATACTTGAAAATTTTTGAATTTTCCTATAGCTAGGCTCACGACGCTATCAGGATAAATCCTGATGCCATCTTCAGCCTCTGAGAAAAAATTATTTTCGTTTTCTTTGAAAAACTTCCTACACGTAATTATATAAGTTATTTCCTGTATGAATTACTGCATGAAACCTGAGATTAGTCAGTTGAATCATTTGACTCGAAACTGACGCGAATTAATTTAACAATTTATTTAATATGTTTGAATTGGTTCTTATAAACCGAATATTTTCCCCTACACTTATTTAATGCAAAATACCCTTGATTGAAATTAAGACGAGGTAAACAAAGCATGATTACAAAAAATGATGAATTCAAACATAAAAGAATAAACGAGAATAATTAAAACACAAGACACTCATAATTGCGGGAAAATAAACATTGGATTGCCTCCTAAGAATTGCTTTTCTTTATTTATGAGTCTTATAGCTAGACTCGAAGTCACATGTCCTTATGTGACTTCTCCTTTGTTTCTTTCACTTTCTACTTTGACAAGGGCGGGATGCTTATTTTTGAAGTTTTTGCTCCTCTATTGGTCGAACTCCATCTCCTTTTCCTAGTGATGTTTTATCCTTTCCTCCTATTCTAAGACTAGCCTATTCACAGTCATAGTGGGGGCTATAGGCTCTATATAGTTCTTAATCCCTTTCTCCACCTTACTGAGGGATTCAGGTATCCTATGGAAACTTATCTTACTCTTTCCAGATCTTATAGTTATGGTTCCCTTATCGAATTTAATCACAGCCTTAGCCGTTTTTAGGAATGGTGTTCCTAAGATAAAGGGCCTCTTTTCATCTTCCCTAATGTCTAAAATCATGAAGTCCACGGGGTATACATACCCAGCAACATCAACTAACATGTCCTCTGCTATTCCTAAAGGGTAGATATACGAATGGCTAGCTAAGGAGAGTATAATGTCCGTCTCAGTAGGCCTTTTGTCGATTAGTTTCATGTAAGTGGAGAGGGGCATGACGTTCACGTCGGGTCCTTGGTCTACTAGGGTGTTCATGCATTTCAGACTTCCTATGTTACAGGGTATTTCAATGTTTCCTCCAATGTCCTCCTTCCTTGTTATCTTTTTCTTAAGGATTGCTTTATAAACAAGCCCCCTAGTTAACAAATTATAGGTCTTTCCTTTCATTTTTCCTACTCGGACCCATAACAGGGAGTCATTGAACCTATGATTATCAACAAGTCCCTTGATTAGTTTTTCATTGATCCTATGCTTTAGGTAATATCCTACAGGCTAAGATCTGGGTGCCTCCACTCCTTCTTCTCTCTCAGCTCTTTTGATTGGTTCGTTTTTGGTCCCATTTTCTGCTTCATTCTCATTCTCGGCTTCCTTTACTGGAATCTCCTGATCCGACCCGCTGGTTTTTTTCAATGCCTTCACCTGTCGTTACGTCATCTTCTTCATTCTTTTCTTCCTCTCCTCTAGTGAGAGAGATAGAATTTACGTTTTTGGTGACGGGGTATTTAGCCTCTTCTCTGATCAACACTTTTTTAGGAGCCCTGCTGGTTGTGAGTTCCTTAAGAAGCCTGAACATTTATGCCATCCTATCGTTGATCTCCTCTTGTTGTTTGAAAATTGCATTCTCAAATCTTTCCATCCTTTCGGTGTGTGCTGCCATGTAATCCTGTACTTAAGCCTCGAAACTGGTTCCTAATGCCTAGGTCTCAGGGTTTAGACCGGTACGTTCATGAAAAGTAAAGGGGTTCTGCTTTGGTGGCTCATTTTGGTTTTGCGAGCGAGGGTTTGGATAAATTGCTTTAGCATGTGCTTCAAGAACGTCTGTTAAGCTAGGTCTAGGTGTCGGATGTTTTCTTTTTGCTCAAAGAATGTATAAATATCTTGCCTTTTCTCATCAGTCCAATTTCTTCTGATCTTGAGCTTGCAGTCTTTGAGCCAACTAATAATCAGCATCAATTTTAGCCTGAACATCATCCCAAGCTATGTTGGCTTCTTCAACTTGTTGAGCTTTTTCTTTGGCAAGCCTTTCTTCTTCTTCTTCTTCAGCTTGTAGCTTGAAGGCAAGTTCTTCATCAAGCCTGAGTAGTTCTTTCTTAGACATTTTATTCATAGGTTCTGGTTCAACCATTTTGCCTTTACCCTTGTACTGAACCTTGACCTGTGATGGTTGTTATGAAGAAACTGTTGGTGTAGGTGCTTGCTCCTGTTCATGAATAACCAACCCTTTTGCTCTAGGTCTTGTGCTAATAGCTATAATTGTTGTAGCATCAGTTGTTGTTGTAAGTGTTGGTGTTGTTGTACCCTGCTCTGGTTCTTGTATCACAACCTTATCAGCCTTGGGTTTTGCACTCTTCAACTCTGCCAGTGATTGAGCCAAAGTCATTTCAACATCAGTTATTGCAGTTGTTGTAGTTGTAGTTGTATCAGCACTAACTGGAATTGTAATAGCAGTAACTTCTTCAACCACACTTCTAGTTTCCTTAGTAGTGCTAACAACATCTACACTTTCAACAATCACCTCATCACCATCTGAGTCATTAACACCAAACATATCTTCATTAGTCTGAACATTGACCAAGTAAATGTATTTATTAGCATCAATATCAGCTATCCTCCCATGTTTAGATGCATCATCTTAACCCAAACCTTCATCTTTAGAGGATTCTACCCTTCTTGATAAACCAACTCTGTATAATCTTTTAAGTCCATGAGTTCTTGACTTATTCCTCCTCTCTAGCTTCTTGACTCTCCTTTTCAAACTTGCAATCTCAGTAGCTTGAGTGGTCTTTATAGTCTCCAAAGCAAGAACTCTTGATTGTAAAGTTATACATAATGCCATCAATTTCTCAAGTTTTAGTCTATCCTCACCACCCTTTACAAACTAACAATCTCTTCAGCTTGAGTGGTCTTTGTCTGCTCTAAATCAAGAACTCTTGTTTATAAAGTTGTACATAATGCCATCAATTCTTGAAGTTTTAGACTATCCTCATCACTTCGAAGTGTGTTACCTCTTGCGAGCAGTGGATCATTGGAAAGTTTAGATACATTCTCAGATCTAGTCTGAGCAATTGTATCCCCTATGGTTTCTTGGTGCCTGGGACCACCACCTGAAGTAGTTCTTTGAGAACCAGCTTCATTAGGTGTTGCCTTGGATCGGTTCTTAATGATGTTACCACTGTCCTGCTCTGCTTCTAAGCTAGAAGCAGTAGTAGCAGCCCTCACCAAACTATCATCCAACTCCTTATAGATAGCCTCATCTGCAACATTATCACTAGGAACACTAGACTGAGCTACCTGAGTGTCCTTCTTCTTAGGCCTCCTATGTTTTTGAGTTTTCTGAGATTGAGGAGATTGTTGAATAAAAGTAGGTGTGTGATGGGGATCAGTGGGAATTGCTAAACCTTCACCCATTTCTTCTGGATTGTGAACTACTATTGTTGGAAATAAAGGTGTGACTCTACCAAAAAATCCTTTCCCTCTCTTTTTATATTCCCAAATATCTTCTTAGTGTGAGAGGGAGCAATATAAATTCTATCATGAGTTTCCATCCCTTCCAGTTTCTTATCCAAAAACACTTGTACAAACCTTAGATACATCAAAAATTTCCCCACATTATCCAAGTTCTTCACCATACTTTCAAAATTTTATTTTGAAAAGTTGAACTTCTGGTTTGTAGCTAAAGATAATTACAGAAGCCATAGTGCTACTAAACTTATTCCATGTAGTAGTCTTAGAACTTAGGCATTGTAGAATAGTATGAATAAGGAATTTCCATTGAGGGGAAAAGACTGCCTTATAGAAAGTAAGCTTCTGTGAAATTTTCTCATACCCTATTAATGTAAGTTGTTCAAAGATGGTAGCATTAGGTAGACAATCAACACCTTCAGCATCTTCTAGTTGAAGATCTCTTCTTACAATCGACTCAGTAATGATGATCTTCTTCCCATCCACTAGGGCTTGTAACTGTACATCCCCATTGACAGTTTTTGCCTTGACAGTAGCCCAGAATTGTTCAATGCACGAAGTATATATTATAGGATTGATCGTTAGTGCATACTTTATAGTGTGTGCATTAAGAAAATCCACTATCTGCTCAAACCCTTTACTTTTCGCGGGTTTAGACAAGAACGCGACCATGTTGTGAGTATCAGCAAACTTTAGGGTCGTCATTGTGTTGGGTTTTGATGATGGATGATAAAATTGAGTTAGGGTTTATGATTAAGGAGTACATGAAAGAGTAAAATCGATTAAATGAGTGATTGAACCCCTCAATCGAAGTATTTATGAAAATACCCTCAATAGCATTAACCATCACCAGCAGTAGTAAGTTTATGCCTAGCAGCATTAACTTTCTCCAGCAGTAGTAAGTTTATGCCTAGCAACATTAACTTTCACCAGCAATAGTAAATTTATGCCTAGCAGCATTAACTTTGAGTCACCAGTATTAACTCTAATTCCATTCTAAACACTCTATCTGTTTTTAATATATTCATCTCTCTTTTTGTTTTTCAACTCACCACTTCTCTCAATTCTTTTTCTTACCAAATCACTCTGTTTGTTTTTACACAACTCTCTTTCTGTTTTTATTCTCACCAACTCTCTCAATTCTTTTTCTCACCAAATCACTCTGTCTGTTTTACATAGCTCTCTTTCTGTTTTTATTCTTACCAACTTTCTCAATTATTACAATATTAATTATACCAGCAGTATTAAGTATAACTAACAGCATTAACTTAGCAGTTATAAGTATAACTAGCAGCACTAATTATACTTAACAGCAGAAACTTTTAATGACATGAATAACAATACTAATTCATACAAAACTCTACATAAATATAAAGAGATAAAAGATTTTAGAGATTTAACATTCTAATACTAGCAATCAAATATTGAAATCTACTTACATCAAAGGCTTTTGTAAGCAAATTTGCAACATTCTTGTCAGTGTGGATTTTGACCATTTGAATCAACTTCTTTTCATTGCAATCCCTAATAAAATGATGTCTAATCTCAATATGCTTTATTTTTTTTAATGAAAAATAGGATTTTTAATTATGCAAATAGTACTATTACTGTCAATAAAGATCTTGGTATG